>PVIU01001684.1:0-200875 GCA_004026605.1 Ondatra zibethicus
GCTCTGCCCCTCCCCTAGAGCTCTGCCCCTCCCCTAGAGCTCTGCCCCTCCCCTAGAGCTCTGCCCCTCCCCTAGAGCCCTGCACTGGGTAATCCTTCACTGTTTCTGTGAAGGGGTCACCCACTTCCAGCCATTTTCCTCTTAGCTTGACCAAAGACTCATGTTCTTGAGACAAGGGACCTTGATACATATATATGTGTTTAACTTTTAAAATATTTGTCTTTATTATTTTAAATTATATGTGTCTGTGTAGGGGTATGTCCGCATGAGTGCAGTGTCCATGGAGGTCAGACATATCAAATTCCCCTGGAGCTGGAGTTGTAGTTGTGAGATGGCTAATGTGGATGCTGGGAAAGGAAGACAGGTACTCTGTAGGAGTAATGCGCCATCTCTCCAGCCCCACATATATGTTAGATACATATGAATGATTCTGGTGATCTTATATTCGAGTCTTGGTCTTCCTTTCTGAAAACATAGCATAGCTTGTCTCAAAGATTAAGCCATGCATGTCTAAGTATGCATGACTGGTACAGTGAAACTGCAAAAGACTCATTAAATCAATTATGGTTCCTTTGGTCGCTTGTGCAAATGGTCTTTTGTAGTCCCAGTCTAATTAAAAATTAAAGCTCGCTTTGGAGTTGGAATGTGGTTCTCTCCTTCTCTAAACCCAAGCATGCTTATTAAAGTGAAACCCAAAATCTCTGTCTCATGTCAGAAAAGCCACCTGATATGGGACAGAGGAAAAGCAAATATTTAAGGACTACTTTATTGCCACGAATCTCTTAATTCTTTGGTTTTATGCTGACCCTTTAACAGCTTTTCTTAAGGTATAAGATTTATAAGATTAATATATATATATATATATATTAAACTTCTTGTCATGATATTAATGGCCATATAGAGTACTAACTAATTCTAGAAAAAGGTTTCATCTACTTTCCTGTACATAATTTAGGGTTTGAGACTAGACAACAAATGATAAAGCTACCTCTCTCAGGACTTGAAAATTTAGGCTCTCCTAAAGATGCCATCACCCCCAGACTGCAAGATGTAAATTTAAGAATAGGACACCTACATTCCCAAGAGGTGGGGTGGATAGTTTTTGGTCACTCCACGTGTTATGGATATTTGTCATTGTTTAGGGGAGTTGGTTACAAGTTGTTATTAGTTACAGGAAAGTTGAACAAAGGAGATTAGATTCAGAGTTCTTGTTTTGAAAAGAAAAAAAGGGATATAGATATAATAGGATAAAAGGGTAGAATCTACTTTGAAAAAGGATAATATAGATATAATAAGATAAAAAGGTAGATTATTGAATCTACTTTTAGGAAGCAACTACTAGTTTTAAATGTTTTACATTGGATTGGACTTTTGTATATTGTATACAAATTTTGTATATAGATACAAAGTTGAGATTAATTTGGTTAAGACAGACTGTACATATGTTTCTAATCTTGTTCAAGGTATTGTACCTATACAGCTCATTTAATAGTGTAATGCAAATACTTGAAATAATTGAAAGTATTATTACCAACTGTTTAGGATAATAAGGAAATGCAGATTAGTAATTAGTCACCTATTACAATCAAACTTATAGTTACACTAAGTATGTTTTCAAGGTCAAACAGATATATTTTAGAGAGACAGGTCATCTTCAAACACTTCAGAGATCTACAGAATATGGCATTTAAGATGTTTTAATAACATAGGTTCTTTTTTCTTTTTCTTATGACAATGAGACATGTCGCTCCTGGCAGCACCAATCTACTTCAAAGAAGATGATGGGCATCAAAGAAACTCCACATGGAGTTTACTTTCTTTGTGGCAAAAGTAACCCACTGGGCAAGAAAGTGCCCTTGCCTCAATTGCTGACAGTGTGCGGTCCTAATGGGACAAGCAGGACACAAAAGAGAGTAACTGCCAAACCTTGCCCAGACAAAGCAGGACAGTCCTTCAAAAACCCTGCTTCATAGAAAAGTCCATCAGATAGTCTAGCCCTGTAGGTTGAAGATGGATGCACCAATGTTTGCAGAGGAACTTTGGGTCACTGTCCAGGCAGCCAGCTGTTTTTGTCATTTCTCACATTTTTTGGAAGTCACTTGCTTACACTTCCTGTTTATTCAGTTAATATTATTTCCTTCTTGAGTCTCTGAGGTAGTTGAAGACTAGATAGTTTAGTTAAGTTTTTATTGTTATGAGACTCAGAAAAGAAATTCACTAAAGAAATAAAAAGTAGGGCTGGAGAGATGGCTCAGAGGTTAAGAGCATTGCCTGCTCTTCCAAAGGTCCTGAGTTCAATTCCCAGCAACCACATGGTGGCTCACAACCATCTTTAATGGGGTCTGGTGCCCTCTTCTGACCTGCGGCAGACACACGGACAGAATATTGTATACATAATAAATAAATAAATATAGTTTTAAAAAGAAATAAAAAGTATATAAGGTCGAGAAATATCAAAAGATAGTTTTGGATGGTAATGCAAGCTATGATAGAAAGTAAATTAGGTACAAGACTTTGGACTCACCAACATAGGATAAATGTGCCTTATCTTCTCTAAATTTGTCAAATGCAAATGGACTAGACATTGTTGGTGTATATATATTGCCTGTGTATATTATATATAGTTATTATACTTATTGTATATAACTTTCTTATACTAGTTAAAACCTTCCTTTTTTAAATTTTAGACAAAAAAGGAAATGTAGTGATATTTCATTTGTATTTTAATAAATAAAGCTTGCCTGAAGACCAGAAGGTAAAACTAAGCTGCTAACGGCCAGGCAGTGGTGTCACACACCTTTAATCCCAGGCCTAGGGAGTCACACACCTTTAATAACAGCACTAGAGTGGAATAAAAGGTGGAATGAGAAAGGAACTGGTTCTCTTACAGGGTGAGGATTTCTTAAAGGTAAGAGCTCTCTAGTGGGTTGGCTCCTTTGCTTTTCTGATCTTCAGGTTAAACTCCAATATCTGTCTCTGGCTTTTATTAATCGTGCTACAAGTCTTCACAGGGTTTTGAAGGATACATAGGTGTGCTCACCTCTGCCCCAGTCCCTCCCTGGTTTATATGCTCAGTGCTCACCCAAGACTCACGAATGTCACCACCACTTTTGCAGTGCCGTGACCTGCTGTGTGTGTCCCTCCACTGCCACTGGATCTGCCGCTTCACCCTTCCAGAACTTTCTCTGGATCCACTGTCCCTGCGCTGGTCTCATCCTGAGAGTGGGAAGTAAAACCAAAGCAGGTGGCATGCAGCCAGGGACTTGAAATGACTCAAGCGTCCCCTGTAACCCTAGTGTCCCAGGCCATCTAAGCCATTTCCAGTTTTACAAAGCAGGTGGCATGCAGCCAGGGACTTGAAATGACTCAAGCGTCCCCTGTAACCCTAGTGTCCCAGGCCATCTAAGCCATTTCCAGTTTTACAGGATTAAATAAATGCTTGGATTAAAAAATCAAAACAACAACAACAACAACAACAAAAAAACATCTAGTGCACTTGCAGCCGCCCCCCCTCCTCCCAAGACAGAATAACTCAGTTTCCCCCAGGAGAACAAGAGGCAGAGCTCCCATCTTGCTCCTTTTCTTTCCTGTCCCCTCACCCACCCCAGCCGTGGTGCCATCCCTTGAAACCCGGCACCCCGGGGTGTCCCTGGGGGAGGTGGCCCATCTCTCTTTACAAAGAGGCAGGATTGGGCTAATAAGAACCAGCTGTGTTGGTGGTGGGTTTCACCCTACCCCTCCCCTGCCCTTGCTCTGATAGCTGTGAGAAACTGATGACAACCTGTTTGACCTCTGACCTCCGAACTTGACCCGTTGCTAATACCTCCAGCTGCTGATTGCTGCTGCAGCCCTTTGTCTCGGGCTGTTTGGGAGCCTGGACAGACAAATGATTTCTATTTGTCCTCTGGTGCCGCGGATGGAGCTGATCGATAGAACCCGCGAATGATGTCAAGGATTTGTCACCGTGGCTTATGAATGACAAAAACGTTCCTCGACCCCCCACTCCACCTTTCTCCCCTCCCCAAAGAAACACCTTTTGGGGGAAAAAGACTGAAAGCCAGAAAAGGCATATTGATTTTTTTTTTTCGCTTTCTTAAATAGCCGCTCGAGCCACAAAAGAGAGAAAGACAACACTTTTCTGTGCTAAAATGCAGCAAAAAGCCTCCCAGAGAACAAGACTGGTGATTAGATCGGCTAGTGCAGTTAAGCACCACAGGCTGTGCACACCACAACTGCTCAATTTGGTCTGCCGAAGACTGGACCAATTTCTTATCGGTTCCCAGCAGCTCAGACATGAGGGGGCTCTAGAGAAGGCTTTATGCTCCTCTTCCTTTCCCCATCTACCCCCAGCTCAGGAACAATTTCTGTCCCCCCCCACGCCCCGCCCCTTCCTCTTCTTCTTTCCCTGATTAGGCATGAGGGAGAACCACTGGAATATGCTCCTGAACCATCACCCAGCCGCTTGTCATTGGAGATATAAACATCCTTTGGATGGTGGATTTGCATCTTTAAGAGATACCTTCACAGAGAGCAAAACCTGCTTGCCAGTCCCTGGGAAGCTCAGCCTCCAGCAAGACAACATGTACCTCGGGGATGCTCTGGGGAAGATGTGGGAGGGGTCTGAGGTGGTTATTTGAGGGGGTGTGTTTGCTGAGTATGGACAGCGGTCAAGGGCCTCAGTGGAAATGGAATCTTCAGGTGACTCAGAAGCACAAGGGGCTTTGCAGACAGGAGCCAGAGACTCAGTTTTCCCATCTGTAAGAGGGAAATGAAATTGAATCTACCTCACAAAGATGATGAGATTATTCATTGGTAAAGCAGCTGAATTCTCTTGCGATGTGTGCGGTCAGGTCTTGTTTTAAAGATAACTTTAACCACTAGTATTTGAAGACTTGCTATTCTCTGGAGATGCCCCAGCAGATTGATGGCACCAGGCTGAATGGACACACACCTCTACCCAAACCAGGACCTGGGTGTGGAGGTGGTCACAAAGCTGAGAGAAGGGAGCTCTGGCAGGATGCTATTCTCTCTCTCCACCCACAGGCCTTGGGCATAGGCCTTAGAGGCACCTGCTCTTAGGTAGGCTCAGTCACAGAAGTCACACAGAAGGATACAGGGAAGTTTAGGTCCTTCCTGAATATTTGAACTATCTCAGTAGTTACCTGCCTGCCTCAGGTCTCTCACACTTATCTCCACATCATCACCAGAGTTACCTTCCCATCTCAAATTCACCCCGACATCTCTATTTAGATCCCTCTCATCACGGCTCCTTGCTGTCTTCTGGATGAAGCCTAATTCCTTATCCTGGCATTCCAGGCCCTTCCAGGTAGAGTCCCGCCTGTCACTTCAGTATCCCCTCAGGCCATGGTCCTTATCTTGGGGTCACCTGTTTTGGATTATGTCAAGCACATCCCTTGTGTGGCCCCTTGTGTAAAAAACCCCTTTACTTCCATTTTAGTAATAATTCTCATTCCATTCCCCAGTCCCCCAGCCTATGGGACTGTATTTCCAACAGAATGAATCTGCCCACATTTGCCTTCTGCTTTGTTTGGGGTCTTCTGGTGCAGAAACCAGACTGTGCTGGAGACACCAGGGTGCTGGATAGCATGGTTAAAAAGTGCTTGAACTTTTTAGAATCAGTCAAAAAATAATCACCACCAATCAAAAAAAATAATGTTATTAAAGCTCTGGCTATTGCAGTTGGTGACTTATATTACTGTGCCTAAACTTAGGGCTTTGCCCATGCCATGCAGAGTTACCTGCCAACTTTTCTTTTTTATTTTTGAGATGGGGCTCATGAGGTTACTTAGTCAGGCCTTGAACTTACAACCCTCCTATTTCAGGCTCTTGAGTAGTCGGGTGTGATGGTTAACCTTGATTATAACTTGGCTAGATTTAGATCACTACTGAAACACACTTTGGGGTATGTATAGGAGGGGATCTCAGACTGAATAAAGAGGAGAAAGTGAGCTGAGTACTAGTATTGCTTCTCTCCACTTTCTGACTACAAATGCTATGTGACCAATTGCCTCATGTTCCTGCTGCCATGCCTTTCTTGCCATAGTAAACTACACCCTCGAGTTGTGAGCCAAAATATACCCTTCCCTCATTAAGTCACTTTTTATCAGGTATTCTGTCCCAATAATAAAAAAAGAAACTAATATAGGAAATTGATACCAGGAGTGGGGTTTCAGTGATCAACCTGACTATGTGGTTTATAGGCATCAGTTCTGCAGAAAGAACATGGAAGGATTTAGAGATGAAGGATAAAGAAGCCTTAGAATGCGGTCAACTTAGTGTAATGTTTTGGGTGAGTTTTGAAGACCAGAATGCTGAGAGAAATGTGGACATTAGAGGCCTGACTCATGAGGTTTCAGAAGGGAAGGAAGACTCTTGAAAACTGGACTAAAGGTCATTCCTGTTATATTCTGGAAAATGATTTAATTATATTTTGTCCTTGTCTTGAGATTGTAAAGATGAATTCAACAGTAATGGACTAAATCTTCTGCCTGGAGGAAATTTCAAGCCAAGGTAGCATTCAGATGTATATAGTTATTGTGATCACCAAGGTTATTCAGGTTTATAGTGTGTGTGTGTGTGTGTGTGTGTGAGAGAGAGAGAGAGAGAGAGAGAAACAGACAGACAGACAGACAGACAGACAAAAAATAGTCAGTTTGGTGTGGAAGAGAGTGTACATGAGTATAAAGTTAGAGGTTAGAAACAAAGGGGCTGAGAATATAGCTGTAGTTGTCAAGGAACTTAGTGCCATTAACAAGAAACTTTTCACTCTTCACTGGGGCAATAGGAAAGATGCTCTGGGGGAAAGACCCCACCCAATCAGAAGGCCCCAACTTGGGAAAATGCAAATTTGTTTGGAAAGAGAGAGCTTGGAATAAGAAGTTCATTGCTTACCTCAAGGGTATTCAAAGACCTTTGTAGCTGTGGTCTAAGAGAGCTCCAGGCTACATCTTGGGCTGGTGGCAGAATTTGGCATCATAAACATGGTATTGGCTTGGGAGACATGAAAGATGTGAGAACAAGTGGATAATGGATGCTTGCACCAAGGTTCCAGAAGGAGACTGAGATGGTGAAACCTCAGTTGCAATGAAGAGGCAAGTATGCTGGAAAATGCCAGGACCATGGGATGTGTGACAAGGAAAGCTGCAGGCATAGAATACAGTCAGCACAAGCTGAGGGCCATGGAGCTGCTGCATACAGATGGTTAGCTTTGTCCTGCTGATTTGCATCTTGCTTTGGTACAATCTTTTCTTGCTGTGCACCCCTTGCTCCCTTTTGGAATAGGGTGTTTAGTCTACACCACTGTGTACTGGACATATGTAACCTGTGTTCTGATTTTACAGAGGCTCATGGTTAAAAGGTTGCCATGAGTCTCAGAAGCCCTTCTGGATGTGGGATTTTGGAGAGGGTTAGAACTGTTAATGTTACGAAGCCTTTTAGAGATGGTATAACTTCATGGGATAGTGAAAGGAATGTCACAATTTAAAAGGGACAGATTTGTGACAGTTAATCTTCATTTGGCAACTCAACTAGACCCAGAATCATTGTGGAATCCCATACCTGGGTGTATTTATGAGTTATTAGGGTGTTTTCAGAAAGTTGGGGGTTTATTGTTGTTTTTCAAGACAGGGTTTCTCTGTATAGCCCTGACTATCCGGGAACTCACTTTGTAGACCAGGCTGGCTTTGAACTCACAGATCTACCTGCCTCTGCCTTTCAAATGCTGGGATTAAAGGTGTGTGTTACCACTGCCCAACTACTTCCAGGAAGGTTTAACTGAAGAGGGAAGTTTCACCCTGGATGTGGGTTTCACTATCCCATGGGGTGGGATCCCTGACTGAATTAAAAGGAAAAATGAACTGAGAACCAACATTCACCTCTCCGTGTTTCCTGGCTATGAATACATATTGATCAACTGCCTCAAGCTCCTTACACCCCACCTTCACCATGATGGACTGTACCCTCAAACAGGGAGTCAAAGCAACCTTTCTCTCTACTGGTTCCTTTTGGAGGTATTTTGTCAAGATAAGAAAAATTAACTGATTCACCAGGACTATGGATATTAGCTACCAAGTCTGGCTAGATGGTGATGGTGGTGATGATGGTGGTGAAGGTGATGGTGATGATGATGATGGTGATGATGACGATGATGATGGTGGTGGTGAAGGTGATGGTGATGATGATGATGATGATGACAATGATGATGATGGTGGTGACGATGATGATGACAATGATGATGGTGATAATAATGATGATGATGGAGACAGGGTCTCCCATCTCCCAGACTGGTCTGGAACTTACTACATAGCTGTGGATGACTTTGGGCTTCTTCCTCCCTCAAGTGCTGGGACCACAGAAGTATATCACCATATCTAATTTATGGGGTTTGGGGGAATCAAAGCCCAGACTTCATGCTTGCTGTGTGAGTATTCTACAAACTGGGCTATATTCCTAGCCCTGCTCAGCATTTTTAAACACCGTAAATACAGCAAACTCATTGCAGAAATACTATGCAATATGGCAGAGCATTTTAAAAGGAGGAAACTACTTGCAAAACTCCTTTGTATTAATGAGGATATTTCTTCAAGTGACTGAAAAACAAAAAGAAAATCCAGGCATAGTGGCACATGCCTGCAATCATGGCACTTGAGAGGCAGAAGCAGGAAGATCGGGAATTCAAGGTCAACCTTGACTACACAGAAAGTTCTAGGCCAGCCTGGGCTACAGGAAACCCTGCCTCAAGAAACAAAAACAAAGTAGTTCAAACTGGCTTCAGGAGATTGTTGGATATTAGGGCAGATAAGGAAGGGGTGAATTTGGTTTCAAATGAGGCCTGAGCCATCTCAAATGATACAATCTAGACTGGAACTTCCTTCCCTTCCCTCCGCTCCATTCTCCTTCCTTCTGTTCTCCCCTCCCCTGCCTCCCCTCCCCTGCCTCCCCTCCCCTGCCTCTCGGTGTTCTTCTAAGTAGCTTTATACATGGGTGTTTCCTCCGTGGCTCCAGGCAGGTCAAGCACTTTTAAGTTTCACTCCCCCCAGCTCCGGGTTCAGCATGGAAGACTACGGCGCTGTCCTCCACAGAGGCCACACCAGTACCTCCCATCTCACCTGTTCTTTCGCCAGGCAGTCTTATCATGGACTCAAGAGGTGGAGCCTCACTTGCCTGCCCTGGGTCTGAGCAGGTGTTAGTGACCAAATATACCCATTAGAACGTGAAGCCTTGCCGCTTCTGCCAGGGTCTATTGCACAGTCCGTCTCCAGGTCCTTCCTTTTGATATCCCCGCTCCCTGGAACCTAGCTGCTGCCTGTCAAAAGTTTGTGTCACACACCAACTGTGTCTATGTGGCCAACGGCTCCAGCCTCCTGGGGATGGCAGGTGTCCACCGTATTGTTTTAATCTTACACTGAACCTGACTGGAGCTTGACGATTTTGCAGAGATTGTCTTGTCAGCAAGCTGCTCTCTTCTTTCCTAGGACTGACATTACAGGCATGTGCTGCTGTGCCTGGCTTTAATGTGGCTGCTGAGGACTGAACTCAGGACCTCATGCTTTCATGGCAAATATTTTACCCACTGAGTCATCTCTCCCTCTCTATATTTTCCTTTCTTGGATAAATATCAGGAGGCTGAACTGTAGCTCCTAAGGTCATGTACATTTGTAATAAGGCCTCCTACAATTTTTAAACCAACTTCCAGAAATTTCTTTAGATTCCTGCTATCCACATGGGGTGGGCCTTTCTTCACACTGTCATCAGCATAGAATAGTTACCAACTACAAGGTGAAAAAATGATTGCCGGTTACTGCTTTAATTTGAATTTCTTTGATTACTAGTGAGGTCAGGGACCTTCTCATATCTACATTGACTACCATTATTTCTTCTTTTGCAATATTGCCTAATCATACCCTTTGACCAATTTTTATATTGCAGTGTTTGTATATTTTATTATTGATCTATGAAACCTTTTTATATATGAGAGGGCCAATCTTTTCCTGGCCATGCACCTTACAAACATCTTTTGTATCTAAGTTTTCGTAGGGGGCACTCAAATCAGATAAGCAAAGGCCTTGAGAAGGCAATGTGAGCCTTCAAATGCAGTTGGCACCTGCAAGATAATTTAATTAGAATTTAGCTAGAGTAGCTGCAGAGAGAGAGTCCAGCATCAGAGAAAAGAGAGGCCAAAAAAACTGACCATAGCTGGGAAGAGGCTATGAACGGTGACTGCTAAAGGCTTCCAGCAGTCTCATCTCTGGAGAATTGCCCTTGAGGAGCAGGCTCCCTTCCCTGTAGATTCCACACTCCTAGGAGGCCTGACACAGTGGCTAAGTGGCAGGAGGAGATGAAAAGCCCAGCCCCAGCTTTAAGTCTATGAATTCCACTCCCTCAGCTCAAGGAAAGATGGACACTTGGGTGCAGGTGGTGTTGCTGGGACTTCCTGAGATCTCGCTGAGTCTCCCAGAGGCCGTTTTTGCTAAGTTCCTCTGCTTCTGCCTCTTCACTCCCCACCTCCCCCATCACCTTTCTGGCCAGCAGGCCCCTTATGTCCAAGTCAGAACTGTACAGTCCGGAGCAGGATGGGAAGAGACCAAAGGGGAGGGCAGGGAGGATGGTTCCCCCAAAGCAAGGTTGTGAATGGGGACAGTGTTCCCTTTGCTAAGGGAGATGGGATGAGGTGTTGCTCTTGGCTGCCCTTCTGCCACAGACTGACACCCTGATTCCCTTAAGGACACTGCTTGCACATTCCTGGGGACTGGCTATGATTCACTCACCACTCCAGAGATGTGCTCCGGATATATTCTGTCTATGTGACTTGCCACCCATCCTTGTCTACAGCCATAGTGACTGATCCAAGGTTGTCTTAGTTACGTTTCTATTGTGAAAACACCATGACCAAGACAACTTGTAAAAAAAAAAGTGTTCAGTTAGGCTTAGCGTTCCAAAGGGTCAGAGTCCATGATGGCAGAGCAGAAGTATGGAGGAGAACACCTTGATCTACAAGTAGGAGATGGAGAGGAGCACACTGGGATGGACTTTTGAAACTTCAAAGCCCACGCCCCAGTGACAGACCTGCTCCAACAAAGCAATATCTCCTAATCCTTCCCAAACTGGATCATCAACAGGAGACCAAGTATTCAAATCTATGAGCCTGGGGGTGGGGGGATGTTCTCATTTAAAGCGCCCACAAAAGTACAGAGGTCATAAAGAGCCAATAAAATGCTGGGGCTTCTGGGAGGGGAAGCTGCTCTTTCCCACCAAGCGTGTGGGTAATTAGTGTAGCACAGCTGTTTTTGTCACTCGTGGAGCTGGAAGCTGGTGGCACCAGGGGCAACTGAACTGAGAGGAGGACTCTGCTGACACCTGGAATAGCATGTGAGAAGAACCAGCAAATTTACTGCTTTCCAAAGATGTCTGAAGAGGCCGTTCTGGCCCTCATACCGTGAGTCTTAGCAGATACATGTGATATGAGCTCAGTGCTTTGCATGGAGGCATGGAGGAGCCCAGCAAGCCTGCCCCAGCTACAGCCAAAAGTGTACCCCACGATGTCCTCCTGCTATGCTAGGTATTCCCCAGTTATGCCATGTCACCAGTGGACTCTACCAGAGTGAGGTGGTCGCTATGGGGACAAACTCATATTGCTGTGAACATCTGGGTAAGTGGCCAGTTCTCTGAACTCTTCGGGTGTTCCCAACCCTTCGTAGCCCTTGGGAACTCATTTCCTTGCCTCCGTTCTCTAGGATGGAACAAAGGCATCTAGGCCTTGCTTTGCTGTCCCTCAAGAGTTGGAGGACAGGTAAGAATTCGGGTCTTGAAAAATTTGCAACTGGGTAGTCTGAACCTCTGTCTCCCTGAGATGCCAGCCCTCCATCCATATTGTGGACAAGCCTGCCGCCTTCCAGGAACCCCAGTGCACAAAGCCTACAAGGCAAGTCTCAGGGCCTGACCCATCTCCTCGCGGGGCTTTGTGGGGGGCTGGGAGACTTCTGCCTCTGTCCTGCCCCCTTCCTATGCCATTGCTGGCTTTTGTGCCTGACCCAGAAGCAAGTGTCACACTGGGGCCAGAGGGAACTAGGGAGACACCAGAGGAGCTTGTGTTCCTCAGCAGGAGACAAAATATACAGAAACCCAGGTCCTGCCTAGCCTGAATCCCCAAGGAGTGTCAGTTAACGCCTCCAATGCAGGTGCGCACCATGTTCTGAGTGGCAATGGGGGGGGTGCACCAGGAAACAACAACAGCTGTTGTCATCTCTTGGCCAAGATCCCAGCCTGCCCACTGTGAGCCCCAGACATGGAGCTTACCCTTATCAGGTGCAGAGGAGTTGAATACCCCAAGAGAAAACCAGTTGTATGTTGAGGACAGATCAGTGTCAGAGGGAGGGTGATGGGTCCCACACAAGAGGAACAAATTGCACACAGAAGAGCCAGTGCTCAGGATAATAAAGGTGGATCAGGCTGCAAAGAAAGCCAATTCAGGCTCAGGCTTTGGTGGTGGTGGTAGGGTAATTCTTTGGCAAGAAGTGCCCGGAGCAGGCTTCTGTGTACAGCGGAACTCTGCCAGCGCCCCGAGGAAGCCGGGACAGGAGACCCTTGGGAGGCAGGTGCAACGTCTGGGGGAGTGCCCGCTGGGATCTGAATGAAAATGGCAATGACGATGGGGGATCGTGGGATAACTTCACAGCTCTGTCTCCCTAGGGAGAGTGTGAGTGAGGAGCTGCCTCCACATGATTCTCAGAGGGCGCCTCCCCACTCAGCCAGCTCCATGTTGGCCACCTGTTCCCACCACTGGGTGATACAGGCATCAGGGATCATTAACCTGAGCCATGAACTCACTCTGCTCCCATACATCTGGCCGGATAGAAGCCCCTCCTCCACTTCCACTCCCTAACCTCCAGGCCTCTGCCCAAAGAGACATTTCTCTCCCTTGGAGGAACAAGCCTGCTACTGCCATTCCAGGTCCCATCCCTCAGCACATATGGGGGCACCCAAATCACATGACCTCTCTGAGAAATAGGGAGTCCAGAGACCTGAGGGTAGCTTCCATCTCTGCTGCTCACAGGCCCCATGCCCTTAAGCAACTTGTATCTTCAGACTCTCAGCTTTCTCCTCTGTGAATTGAGAACAAATTGCTCCCCAGCACCCCCACACAGATGAAATAGAGAGTATATAAAGACACCCATAAACCCTTGAAGTACTGCTTAAACTCTGTGTTTTCCTTCACCCACTTAGCTCTGTTGACGGCTGACAAAATCCTAGCGTGTGAACACACCTCTGGACTCCCACACCCATGACCCTTTTCCAGGCTGCTCGCACCCTGGGATGGGGAGAGCTTCGTCGGAAGCACAAACCAGCTGCACTCACATCCCCTATGTGACCAATGCAGAAATGAATCAAAGGAGGAAGGAATCTATCAGGACTGACTTCCCAACATGGTAGGCTCCTTGGTTCCTGGAAACCTTCCCAGAATATAATCCATTAAGTACTCTGCTCAGATACATTGTTGCATGGAATTGATGCGACTCTGTCACACAATTTGTCAGGAGATGGGGGAAAGGATATGGGCTTGCTAAGATAACCCTCATCCATCTGACTTCCTACATACCATACGTATAGATTGTCAGGTGCCCTGTGGGGGACAGGGTCTGGGGTTTGTAACACTTCAATCCAGCTATGCAACCTTGGAGGTGGGCACTGGTTGGGCTGAGGAGAAAATGTCTTTCATGCCCTCCCCGAGCCTCTCATTTCCTCCTGAATGGCAATCTGAATGAAAACTATCGTAAATCCCAAGGATAATGACTGTGCCTAGCACTGCACCTGTTTGTTGGATGGATGAATGTACTCAGTAAGAGCCCCAGTTCAGGCTAACTCTTCTTTCCTCTCTGGGTCTGAGTTTATTTCCTGTCAAATGCATGTGCTGGAGAGCCTGGATCTTGGCTCCCTGTCAGGTCAGGCTTCAGTGAGCTGTATCGGGGCTGAAGTTGAGGGTTAGAGTGGGGTAGCAGGGAATTTGGGGTCTGCATCTTCATGCCCCGAGGTTCAGGCTGCCCTCTGCGTTTCAGGGCATGGATGGCAGGTATGCATTCCTGTTCCCACGGGGCTGCCTGGCTTGGGAGAGTGACCTGAGTTGCAGCCCCACACTGACCTGCTCTTAACCCCCAGCAAAGTTACACAAACTCCTCCACGCTCTGCTGACAGCTGGGCCACCATGGCTACGCCAGGCGAAGGAGGGAACAATGCTTCTCCTTGTGCCCTAGTCCTTCCGTCTCCTCACACCAGGCAGAGGAACACAAGGGCATGTGGGAGGGGCACCTGGCTCAGATTTCAATGGGGCCTGGAAACTGGATCTTCCTCCCTACCAGAACTGTGGGATACGGAGGAGGCTGGAGCCTGGGTCTCAGCAGGGTCTCACTTTCTCTTCTCCATCCCTTCAGCAATAGGCTGGACCTCATGGTGATGATGGAAAGGAAGGAGCCACACGGGAATCAGGAAGTCTGGGTCTGGTTATGCTGTGGTCAAGGAAGATATCAAGGGGTGGACTCCTTGGGGCTTAGAAGGCAGGATACAGAACCAGAATATCCACTCCAATACTCATCTCTGACGGGCCCCTACACTCTGACACTCCATTTCCTTATCAATTGAAGTAGTCCCTACCTCCAGGATCATTGTGAGAAAAAAAAAAATAAGTCCTTATACTTACAGGCTTAGTGGGAAGGAAGGTACGTGTGGTCCTTCAGCTTCCAGAGGAAAAGCAAATTGTTTGAATTGTCTAACACAGAACAGAACTACTTAAAGTACATGAAACTAGATGTCAAAATTGTGAAACATAATCACAGTTTTGATTGCTTTTTGGCGGCATAAAAATTTGCAAATTTTTCATCAGGCAAGAAAAGAAAAACAAAGAATAACGATCGTCAACCCATCACTCCTCCCATTGTGTTTGCATGCCCGTCTGAATTAGTTTGCTCATGTTGACACACACTCAGCCCTGCCTCGCTTGAGACACACATTTCTTATTCTTCTTCAGTCATTTTGTATTTAGGCTCGAGTTGTATGGTGGTTGGTTCTTTTCCAGATAACTGCCTTTGTTTGAAAACAATGTCAAAGATTCTTTTCTCTCTGGCAGGCTGCCACCACCATGTCTCTCTGAAGCCTCTGTCCCTATGCCCTTCTCCTTTGGTGACCTCTCTTCTGCCTCAGGATCTGCCCCTCCTTTTGCTTGGTTAAGAATTCCAGGTAGAGAACAAACAGGAAATCCTCAGTGTCTCAGAGTGAGATAAAGCACCACGACCTGGCTGAGATGTTTCAGCACCAGGGACAGCGACACCAACGGGATCCTGAACTTGGAAGTGTCATCCTCTAGATAGTCAAGTTTCTTCTGTAGGAGAAGGAACCGGCCAAGAGGACTAGAGGTGAACAAGGCCATCTTCGAAAGCTCTTACAGCCTGTGGTTTCAAGTTCACCTTCCTTTCATTTCCCCCTCTCTGTTCCTCCCTTCCTCCTTTGTTTCCTTCCTGTTTCCTTTCTTGATAAGGAAGGTCCATTCACATTAGTGGCTTGGTTGCCACAGGCCAGACAGAGAGGTCTAAGATCAAGCTCCCAGTGCAAGGAGCAGCAAATAGCCCAGCAGCTCTGGGAATCTGACTGTGACTAGTTGTTTGACCTGCTCCTCTGTTGCTGGCTACCTAGAGTCATTCAACAGGGGCTGACAGAAGGCTGAGCCGGTAGTGAAGAGCCTGGAGTTTTACGTGATGGGCAGCGCTGCCCTGCTCCATGCAGCTGTAGAATAGCCAAGCTCCATCCAAGAACCTTGCTACCATATCCTCAAGCATTACACTGGGTCATAGATGGACCCATACTTAGAAAATCTTCAGGAAAGGTCAAGAGTTAACAGGAGCACATGAGGAACTAATAGTGAACCAGTCCATGTGCCTCATGTAGCCCCGGCTGCCCTCAATCTTGCTAGAGAGCCAAGGATGACCTTGAGCTCCTGATCTGCCTGTCTCTCCCTTCTGAATGTTGAGATTTCATGTGATGCTAGGAATTGAACCCAAGGCTTTGTGCATGCTAAGCAAACACTCTGCCAACCAAGTCACGTCCCCACACTAACTGGGATTCTTTCGCATTTTAAAATAAGTTTTTATTTTGGGGGGGGTGGTGGTGGAGAGAGAGAGGGTGTAGGTTTTGTAGATCCTGGTGCATGTGTGGAGGTCAGAGGGCAACTTTCATAAGTTGATTCTTAAATTGGTTTCTCTCCTTCTACCAAAGATTGTATTCTAGGATTGAACCCAGACCTTCAGGCTTGCACAGCAAGAATTCTCACCTGTAGACCATCTGGGCCCTAGCTGGACTGTACTAATAGGAGAGAAGACTTGGGTTCGACTAGTCCATCATAAATGCTTTTCTCCATTTAGTGGGAGATGTAAGAACAGAAATGGAAAGCCTCCCCCCCCCCCGCCCCGCAAAGGGAAGGAAATTTATTGAGTTGAGCACACGCTAAATGTTTCCCTGTGTACTGGAAAGGCCCTGGGATCTCATCTGCCCCTGCTCAGTCTCATCCAATCACCTCCCCCCACCCCTCTGCTGCCGCTATTCTCCTATCTGAAGCACCTTAGTTTTTAGGATGGAGTCAGATGGGTGTTTCCTTCAAGCTTTGGAAGCAGAAAAGCCTCAGAGAAGCCATGGAGGATAATCACTCATGTTAGTTAAATCCCAGAGTGAGAAAGACACATGTCCAAGGTCACACAGTAATGTTTCTCCTTAGTCAGATAGCTCAGGAGCTAGGGGTTGATGCCCAATGAGAAATCTCTGCCTGCCCCACAGGCTTTTGCTCTGTCTCTGGCAATTCTAGCCCCCGGATTCTTAGTCTATGAAATGAAGAGGCCGAATCAGAGTATCCTAAGGCAGGCAGGTATGGTGGCACACACCTGTAATCACAGCACTTGAAAGGTATAGGCAGAAGGATCGGAGCTCAAAGCCAATCCCAAATGCATGGGGACTTTGATGCTATCTTGGGCCACATGAGACAACTGTCTCCAAAGAGGATTATTCTAAGTCTCTCTTCAGGATGTAAACTTAGCTTATTTATGGCAGAACCTCCAGCCTCTCAGATCATAGTTCCTTTTTAGCAATGCCAGCAAGACTACAGAGCCCCCCCACTCCCTTCCATGGTTGAATACACAGGTGGGAAGCAGGTATGGTGCTGAGCCTTCACCATGCTCTGCCTCCGTACTGGCCAGTTTTATGTCAACTTGACACAAACTGAAGTCCTTTGAGAGGATGGAACCACAATTAAGCCTACAGACTGTAGGCAAGCTTATAGGGCATTTTCTTAATTAGTGACCAATGGGGGAGGGGCCTGTCCATTGTGGGTACTATGCCTGGGTTGGAGGTTCTAGGTTCTATAAAAACACAGGCTGAGCAAGCCATGGAGAACAAGCCAGTAAGCAGCCTCTGCATAGGCCCCTGCCTCCAGGTTCTGCCCTGTTTGAGTTTCTGTCCTGATTCCCTTCTATGAAGAACAGTGATGTGGAAGTATAAACCAAATATGCCCTTTCCTCCCCAACTAGCCTTTTTCAAAAAGTTTTTTAAAATTAATTTTTAAAAATTTCACATGCATTGATGTTTTGCCTGCTGCATGAATGTCTGTGTGAGGGTGTCAAATCTCCTGGAACTGGAACTACAGACAGTTGTAAGCTGCCATATGGGTGCTGGGAATTAAACCTGGGTCCTCTGGAAGAGAAGCCAGTGCTCCTAACCTTTGAACCATCTCTCTAGCCCTCCCCCAACTTGCTTTTTGGTCATGGTGTTTCATCACAGCAATAGTAACCCTAAACCAGCCTCTCTTTATCAGGAGATACCAGATGATATAAGACCTGGAAGGTGGTATCATTCCCCTTACCTTTAAAAATAAATAATTTTTTTTTGCTGCATATAATGGCACATGCCTCTAATCCCAGCACTTGGGAGGCAGAGACAGGTGGATCTCTGTGAGTTCAAGGCCAGCCTGGTCTACAGAGTAAGTCCCAGGCCAGCCAGGGCTGTTACACAGAGAAACCCTGTCTCAAAAGGGAAGAAAACCAATAAAATAAGAATAAAAAATTTTAAAAGTTTTATTTTAAAAGATTATATTTCATGTACGAGTGTTTCGCTTGCATGTATGTCTGTAAGTCAGTCACATACCTGGTGCCCTCAGAGGACAGAAGAGGGTTCTGGAGTTATAGACAGTTCTGAGCTGCCATGTGAGTGCTGGAAATTAAACCCAGATTCTCTTCAAGAGCAACAGTTGCTCTTAACTTCTGAGCCATTTCTTGAACCCCTTCTCACTTTTGCTTATTAACTTTTTTGTTTTTTGAGTTCCTCTCTTTAGCACTGGCTATCCTGGAACTTGCTTTGTAGACCAGGCTGGCCTCGAACTCAGAGATCATTCTGCCTCTGCCTCCCAAGTTCTGGGATTAAAGGGTTTCTCCTCACTTTTTTGTTAAGATGAAGAAACTACTGAGGTAGATGGCCCTGCAGTACAAATGGGTTCTCTTTGATCCTAGGAGTCCCAAAGTGCAGAAGTAGGAACAGAGAAGAAAGAAGGTCTCAGGAGCTTTGGGCTTGATGCATTAGAGGGCTTCCCACCAGAACTGGTAGTGGGAGGGGGTATACTCACACTGGGTGGATGATCAAAGGTTTTTTATTAATGGTGAATGAGAAAGGATGGGGCCAGCAGGTGAACCGTATCCCTGATGCCCAGAGATTCCTTTCGGAGATGCATCTACTCAGTAGAGAGAGAAACAAAGTGTCTCAATTTATTTTTCACACTTTCTGATTTTAAATAAAAGGAAGTCTCGGGGTGCTGGTCTGGAGGCCAGAGGACAACTGTGTGGGTTCTGGAGATAGACTCAGTGGCAAGTGCCTTTACCCAGTGAACCTGCAGGGGACAAAACTCATTGAAGACAGAATAACACAAGCCTCTTACCTATGTGTGTCTATATGTGCGTTTGTTTTTATGAGACAGGCTCGCACTATGTAGTCCAGGTTGGCTCTGAACTTGTCATCTTCCTGTTTCAGCATCTTGAGAGCTGGGATTATGGGTGTGTGACACCATACCCAACTATTTTATTTATTTTTATAGTTACCTTCTTTCATGAAAAATTAATCTGTTTCCCCATATTGTTGTATGATGTGAAATTTCAGTTTAATGTGCTTTTTTTTTTCCTCTTCAAAACAGCCTTGTGTAGTCCAGGCTAGTCTTGAACTCATTGTGTAGCTAAGGTTGACCCTGAACTCCTGATCCTCCTGCCTGTCTTCATTCCCAGGTGTAAGGGATAATTACTGAAAGAAAATATCTGTAAGACACTAATCTATTAAAGGATTTGTCTCTAACTAACAAAGAGCCCCAAAACTCAGCAATACGTGAAAGCAACTCGATGAGAAAGCAAGCACGGGATTTGAACCGTCTTCCTCAGAGACCACACGGACGGAGAGAGCCTCTGCCTCCTATGTCTTTCAAGACCTGCAAACTAAAAGTGGCCAGGGGATGCCACACACCCCACAAGTGTGAGCAAAATAAAAACCACCAGCCACACTAAACGCTAAGGAGGGCGTAGAAGAGCAGGATTCTGTCCTCATTGCTGGGTGGGCGGTGGGGGATATAGAATGGCACCTCTGTTTTGGAGCAGCGAGCACTATCTTACAAAGGCAAACTGGGCACACTATATCTAGAGGTGGCACTCCAGGGTGTTTACCCAAGGGAGCTGAGGCCTATGGCCACACTAAAACACCACACACGGGAGCTCACAACAGCTGTGTTCAAAACTGATCAGTCTCAAATGCAACCAAGATGCCTTTCACTCAAATGCATAAACTACGGAAAACCCGTACAATGGGATGTTACACAGTGTTAAGAAGAAATAGGGAGTTCAGGCATGGTGGAACACGCCTTTAATCCCAGCACCCAGGAGGCGGAGGCACGAGGATCTCTGTGTTTTCAAGGCCAGCCAGGTCTACAGAGCGAGTTCCAGGACAGCCAGGGTTACAGAGAGAAATCCTGTCCCCAAAACCAAACCAAAATGCAAAAAGCTATATTGCCTGATTTCAAACTAGACAGCAGTCAGGAAAGGGCAAAAATATGGAGACAATAGAAAAGTATGTGGAGGTTAGGGGTGGCAGTAGAGTGAGGAGTGGCGGCCAGGAGTTTTTAGAGTGATGAAGCGATTCTGTGTGGTGATGGACACATGAAGTGATGCACTTGTCAAAGTCGTAAGACTTCACAGTAAACTGAACTGAGCTACTAAGAACATTTTAATACTGGCTCACTATTGTAGAGGATATATCACACCAATGCAAGCCTTGAGTAATGCAGATAAATTGGGCAGAGTCCAGCGAGTGTGTACAAACTGCCCCCTTTACTCAATTTTTCTGTAAACCCAAAACCTTCTTTTAAAAATAGCCTTTTGGTTAAAAACTGACCCAATGTATTTAAGTCTAAGAGGTTTCTCTACAGCGAGGATGCTCTAAGAAGCACAGTCATGTTATGTCAAAGACACACGCGAAAGCTTCGGGAAAGCCCTGTGCGTAACAGCAGAACAGACACCAGTAGAAGAGCAGACAGACTCAGTCACACATCCTAGAACACTGTGCGGCCCCAAAGAAGCACAAATTTGACCACACACATTTCGAACAAATCTCATGAACCTCACGATGAGTGTGACAAGTGTAAGTCAATCCTATATGATTCCATTTTTACCAAGTTTGGTTGGTATAGTGCTTGCTGAGGGTGCATGGGTCCCTGGGTCCCACCCCCAGTGATGCATAAAACGGAAATGCTGGTGCACATAAGCTGGAGTGTAGCCATACAGCTCAAACCCATGCAGCCTGTTAAGACAGCAAACTACTGCTTCATCCTTGACTACGATGAAACGCACAGACACAAACCTGTCCTGAAGGGTGTGAAACAGAGGGGACCTGCTGCATGAGTGTGTAGGATGTTTATGGTCACTTTTGAGGGGTGCTAGGGGAAGAATTATGAGGAAGTCTAGTGCTAGCCATGTTCCATGCTGCAAGGAGGCTTGCGCAGTGGTGAGGGTACATGTGCATGGATGAGTGTGTACGTGAGGAGGTGTGATAACACGGGTGAGTCTGCATGTGAGGCTGGGTAACCCGTGAGTGAGTAGGTATGTGACCATGCATGGTGACCACATGGATTAGTTTGCATGCAGGGATTGGTGGCCCATGGGTAAATGAACATGTGTGTAGGTAACATGTGTAACCAGAAGGGTAAGTGTACTCATGACAACCCCTTTGTGTTCTTAAGATTTGTGCACTTAAGTTTTGAAATACAAGGGGTCTCTGGGCACAGTGGTACACATCTGTAATCCCAGGTCTTTGGAGCCTGAGGCAGCTCTAGGTCAGCCTGGGCTACATAGTAAGATTCTGTCTGAAAAACAAAATCAGAAGGAAAACAAAAGTAACTCAGACTTGACCACATTATGGAAATGAGCTGTAATCAGTCTCCTTTGGAAACTGCCAGGTAGGAGCTCTGTCCAGGGTCTCCTGCCCTAGAGGAAGCCTTCTGAGTGTCCTGAGATCCTAAAGTCAGTTGCACTCCCCCCTGTATCTGGCCTTGGGATCGGGGGCATCAGGCTCAACGGGGTCAGTTACCAAATGCCCCTCCATGTCCCCAGGGCAGCTCTGAGCCCTGCAACCTGAGGCCTCAGGATCAGGAGGGCAGATTCCTGCCAGAATCTCTACAAACAAACACAAGGCAAAGCTTAGGGAGACCACAGGGTGACTATGTGACCTGACCCTAGCTGCTCACCCCCATGGTGTGGCAGATATTCTTCTGGGATATCCCCTTTGCTTGTAGCTATCTTGGACCTGAGCACCACCAGGCACCTCTGCAAAGGTTTTGCAACAGTCACATCATTCACATGGTCTTCACTGACTTTTCAACAGATTCACGGACACAGACCCCCACCTCGCCACAACCCATCCCTACCTCTGCACAGAGAGCACTCCTTGGCCTTGATGCACACATATGCAACCTTTATCCAAAACCCTCTAGGAATGGGGAGCTCACACCATGGGTTCTAGCAAGAGCGCCTGGGGGTGTGGGGGGAGGATGTGGATAGAGTATCTCAGGAGCAGAGCACTTGCATGTGAGAGAGTCTCGGCTCAATCCCAGCACTACCATAGAAAGCAAAGGGAGGGAGGAAGGGCCGCCTAGGAGGACAGTGCATCTGTCTACTCTACTCTACTCTACTCTACTCTACTCTACTCTACTCTACTCTACTCTACTCTACTCTACTCTACTCTTTAGCTCCGCAGGTAAAGGTACCTGCAGCCAAGCCTGATTACCTGAGTTCGATCCCTGGGACCCAGATGGTAGCCCTCCATAGGTCAGCCATGACACACATATGAGCACATGTACACACGTGCACACACACACACACATGCAGGAATGCATGAGCGCATACAAATAAATAAATGTTTAAAAAGACTTTACACTATCACCTACTAGTCTATCTAAACATTTGCAAATGTGTACATAATTACACACACACACACATATATGAACACCCCCCAGCATACACATATAAGCTATCTCTGGAAGGCTCCATGGTAAGACAGCACCTAGTCATTGCTCCTAGCAGGAGTGATGGGGACTGGTCACAGGGGTCTCTTAGCTCTCCACAGTCACCCACCTTTGCCTTTTGAGTTTTGTTCCATGTGCACACCATGGCTAGTTAAATAGGTGGAACGCTGCTGAAAATTCTAGTTCTCACACCCCTCTGGCTCTGGAGACATCGGCAGGGAGGCTCCAAGCCCAGGGAAGATGGGCCCATCTAGACCACCTTGACCTCCGCCTCCAGAGGGCTCAGCAGACATTAATCACACTCAGTAGCACCCAGACCAGGTAGAGCCCGGCCCATGCAAGCCATCCACTAACTATCTGCCCTGATAGAGGTTTCTGCATGTCATCCCATCCTCCCTCACTCACCTGTTCCTGTGTAAGGGGACCATCCCAGTGTTTGGGAAGTTCTGGCTTGAGTCTAGCCAGCATCCTCCTCAAAGTAGCCTCACACCTGCTGTTGTTCTCAGAGGAGTGACACATTGTTTGAGGGAGAATGATGTTTACGAAGAGCCACAGTGAAGATCCTATAGCTCCCCCTCAACCTCCTAGCATAGAGGAGAACAGCCCTGATGTCAATCTCCCCACCAGAGCCACACCCCACTTTTCCATCCAAATACCAGGCCCTTAGCTGGTGATTTACAGGGACAGAAAAGCTCAGCTTCAGGGGTTGGAAGCTGCACCACGGAGAGGATGCTCTACCCAGACCAAGGCAGGGACCCGGACATCCACCAGCACTCCTCTACCCCCAAGCATGGCTCTTCTGTCTCCCTGCTAGCCTGATCCATACCACACTGTGGTCCTTTGCCTGCCCTATTTACTCCAGAATCCCTGCATCCTGAGACTCCAGGAACTGTGGGCTCTCATAGACACTCAGGACACAGCTGTCTAGGGAGATGATGGGGTGGGGGATACTGAAGGACAACTGGCTCCTCTAGGACCCACTAGAACTGAGGAGAACAATGTAACATCCATTCCTTTCCAATCACTGGCTGGCTTGAGGCTCATCCACTCTCTCATTCACAATAACATCTCCCAGGCTGCACAGAGGGCTTTCACAGAAGGCCCCAATAGAATGAACTGGAAATCCCAGATGTACCTGGCCTGGGCCTGGTCTCATCCTGCTAGGCAGTGATGGAGGACAGCACTGAGCTGAGTTCAGAGGACTGGACTTGACCCTGCTCCACCAGTGGCTCCTCATGTTCCCTTGGGTAAGGGTCTGGCTAGATCTGTCTATCAGCCCCTTCATTTGTAAAACAGGGGTCTGCATCAGGGTTTGGGGGAGAATGAGGGCATGCCTCTCCACCCTGGAATCAACTTCATGTCCTAAGATAGTGCTTCCAGAGCTGTCCCCCCAGTCTCCCTGTACTAAAAGTCATGTTGCCCCCTCCCCAGTAACCCCACTCCCAAAGACAGACAATGTGAGGCCCTGGATTCTTGGAGGGCAGCAGCTGCTTTCTGCAGTCCCCTCACCTCAGGGCTGTCTCTCAATCAAAGGACCCTAGCACTACCACCAGCAGTGTAGGGACTCCTCCTCCTTTCTAATCCATTGCCCCCAGAGATTAAAGCCACCACTGATGGGGGTTTCTTATGCCCAGAGCCTCCCTGACCCAGCTGCCCAATTCAGGCTGCACCCTCGGCCCCAGCAGGACTAAGAAGCCAGAAGCTTCCAAGAGGATCAGGCTGGGGACTGAACTTCTGGTCCACCCCGCAGCACATAGGTGTCAGGTTGTCCCTTTTTGGTGGGGGGGGTGAAGAAGCCCTGGAGCAGAAGGGACACCTGTCACAGCTCCAAGAAAGTGCCCACAGAGCTGAAGTAGCTCATCTGGTCACCTGAGTACGCCACTGTGGGCAGCACTCTGGAACCTGTGTATCTGCTCATGCCAAGAATGGCATTTCTCCAGGAGTCCCGAGGCCTCTGTTTTTCTGGTGATCCCATCATAAGATAATCGTGAAGGCTTAACCGCTGAGCCAGGCTCTGTCCAGGCCAAGCACTCGTCCCACACCCCCTTGGTTCCTCACTACACCAACCACCAGAGCTGTGGTCCTCCCTCAAGCCCACAGAGAAGGAAGGGCAGTTCAAAGGGGCTGGATGGTTTAACCAAAAGATGGAGTGAAGCTTCCAGCTCCATCCTTGCTGTTTCTTGGAATTAGGAGGAACTGAATCTTTGTTCTACTGCTCATGTGGAAAAAGAGGCCCAGAAATAGGATGGAGACTCCCATGGTCACACAGCAAGATGGAAGCCATCTTGTTGCTCCAGCTGAGCTTCCCGGGGGTTCTGCTGGACTCTAGACCATATCTAGCTAGTCCCTGCAGAGCCACACAGCGGAACAGGGAGCTTGTCCTTTGCCCTACCTTGATCTCAACTCCATCTGAGAGAAGCCAGGTTTCCCCCGCTCCAGTCAGCAGTTCAGCACTAAGGTTCCAGAAAGTCGATGGCAGAGAACTAGGTTTTTCAATGTTCTAAACCCTAGAAAACAAATAGGACTCAAACCCCATTCCCTCGAGCCATGAGTGGCTTTCCCTACAGATGACACTTCATCTTTGAAAACCGTTCTCTCCAGGACCAGTCTGGTTTCTTCTATTAGACTGTGGGGGGAGGAGGGGCAGTTCCCCCAGGCCAGAACTGGTCACCCTCACCTGACTAAAAGTTTTCCTAGTATGCAAACTGTGTTTCTTCCATCTGACTGAGGCTCCCCAAGACCAAAGCAGTGACTATGTTATAAAGGTGGTTATTTAAAAAAAACACCCCTCATCAGACTAGCTGCGCCCTAAGAACATGTCTCCCCCATCAGATTGAGTTGGACTCCCAATGCCCCTCCAGTCTGCCTTCATACTGGGCATGGCTGGATCTGTACTTTCTCCTAGAAGGGAGCTTTGGGTGATGGGGAACTCCCTCTACCCCTTCACCTCATCCCCAACTGGGGGCCCGTCTCAGACCAACTAGGCCTTCATCTCTCTGCCTGCCACCCCCACTGGGTAGCCCAGCGCCCCCTGACCCCTCGGCCTTCCATCATAGAGGATCTATAACATTTACAATCCCAAAACAAAAGCCCCTGAGAGCCGAGGACAGAATTCATCTTCCCAACTGACAAGCCCCGTTAATTAACGACTTGGAAATCGATGACGAGGAGGGACAGGCAGCAAATGACACCTCATCGTGGGCCAGGAGGAGGGAGGAAATGTCCAGGGACTGGTGGACACGCACTGTGGGGCTGGCCCAGCGCCTGGGAGAGCCACCGCCCCCATCTGTCATTGTCACTTCAAAGGCCATCGACTACCTTCCAACCTAGAAATTCTCATTTCCCACTGCGGCAGACCCTCAAGAGAAAGGGGGTGGGAGTTACACCTGAAGAGTGTAAGAAAAGTACTTTAAGGAAGACCTACTATGTGCAGACACTGACTGAATGGTCCTCATATTCTGAACGCCTGAAGGCAGCAATTGCAAGGTAGATTTCTCATCTTAGGGGTGCGACTATCACGTATTGGGGAGCAGCCAGCTTCAAGGTGACTAAAGCTGGGGTTGTTTTCCCATGACTACTCTGGGTGGGCGAAAGAAAGAAAGAGCTCTAAGAGCAAAAGAGCTGTAACCAGGGTCAGTGAGGGGCTCAGTGGGTAAAGGTGCTTGCAGCCAAGCCTGATGACCTGAGTTCGATCCCCAGAACCCATGCTGTGGAAGGGACGAACCAACTCTCAAAAGTTGTCCAACCTCCACACATTCATGTGACATGCACACGTACACGCCCAATCACACACACACGCACACACACACACACACACACAGACAGAGAGAGAGAGAACTGAGACTAGTCTTTATCCCCACCATCAGTGTGATATCAGACAAGTTGCCTGATTTATTTGAGCCTCCGTTTCCATGTCTGTAGTGAAAGGGTGACTGCTCCCCTCCCCCTCCCCTGCAGGGAGGGCTCCATCTCCCCATTCCTATAGATGAGTACAGGTGAAAGATGAGATGTGATTTTTCCCACCACCCAACCTCGCTGACCATCCCACCCAACTCCAGGCGATGGGGAGGATGTGGGATGAGGAGCCATGCCGGAGAAGAGAAGCCTATGGGCAGGGCAAGCAAGGGTGGCCACCAAGGTGTCTATCTGTGAGGGGTTCCGTATTTGTGTTCCAAAAATTGGAAGTAACAGGTCTAGGGGTTATACTCAGTTGTAGAGCATCTGCTTAGAGTACTTGAGGCCTTGGGTTTGATTTCAGAGAGAGGGGGAGGAGGGAGAGAGAGAAGCCTTTTAATAATGAATAAGGCTGGGATGTAGGGTCAGGGGTAGAACACTTGTTAGGCATTTGTAAATACTCAAGTTCATCACACACACACGCGCGCACACACACACGCTTTCAAATAAAGAGTGAGTATGGCGGCCTGGCACATAGTAAGATCTCTGTGAGTGCTGGAAGAGCTGCTGTATTCCTATTCCCTCAGCTCTGCCAATCAGATGGCTCCCGAGGAGGGTATGGATGAGGAAACACTTCCTTGACCCTCCTGACTCATTGCTCTGGGCCCTTGAGGGGCAGGGAAACCAGGCTCCTGTTCTTGGAGAAGATTCTGGAGTTGAGTTTCAGCAAGTACTTCCTACCTGCTGCAGCAAGAACATGCCAGAGAGGGCACAGAGCTCCCCAGGAGACCCGAGGAGACAGCTACAGCTCTGCCAGGCAGGCAGGCATGGTGCAGGGATTCACAGAAGCAGGGACAAAGTGGTCCCAGTGCCTGCCGACAGTGGGCACAGCCCTAACCTCCCTCCAGCAGGCAGAGCTGAACAGAGTACTAGAAGGGTATCTGGAGGACCTGGGAGTCAACTGTGGTGGCTGGAGGGGTAAGGGTAGGGAAGGACAGGAGCCTAGAGATTCTGAGCTGAATGGAGCCAGCTGGAATGCCACTCCATATCAGGGAGCATGGGGCCTCAGCTTACCTATCTGGGAAATGGGTCAAAGGAGATCTATTAGAGAATGGACAGGGCCCGGTGTTCACCATGAGTCCTTGGGAAATGTAGATCAAAACCACAAGGAGACATCTTTTTCCTTTTGGCTGCAAACAAAGCAAACATACAAATCTGGCCAGGCTGGCAAAGTCAGAGCCCTGGATGCTCCTGCTCAAGTGTAAAATGTGTATCTGTGGTAGAGACCAGTGTAGACACCCCTCAAAAAGTAAAGCACAGCCCTGCCCTATGACACACACCCATAATCCCAGCACCCCAGAGGCAGGAGGATTTCCAGTTTGAGCAACCTCTACTAACAAACCACAAACAAACAAACAAAGCTAGGTGTGGCGGTAAATATTTAAAAGACAAGCATTTGGGAAGCAATGACAAGAGGATCAAGAGTTCAAGACCATCCTCAGCTACATAGTTTAGGGCCAACCTGGGCTACGTGAGACATCATCTCAAAAGAACAAACAAAACAACTGAAATCAGACTCCAATAGAAGCTTTTACCCAACGTTGCTCATCAAAACATTATTCATAGTAACTAAAAGATGGAACTAACCCAAGTGTCCATCAATAAAAAATAAATGGACACAAACAGTGTAGACACAAACACATGATGGAATTCCAAAAGGAATGAAGTTATGACACATGCCTGAACATGGACAAACCTTGAAAACATACTAAACAAAATAAGCCAGACACCAAAACATAGCTACTATGTTGATTCCAATTATGTTAAACATATAAAAGAGGCAAATTCATAGAGCTATAGAGCAGATTAGAAATTTCTTTTTAAAAAATTTTTTAGATTTATTTTTTTTATTTAATGTACAATGGTATTTTGCCATGGGTGTGAGGTCCCCTGGAACTAGAATTATAGACAGTTGTGAGCTGCCATGTAGGTGCTAGGAATTGAATCTGGGTCCTCTGGAAGAGCAATCAGTGCTCTTAACCCCTGAGCCATCTCTCCAGAAATTTCTAAAGGATTCTGAGAGAGAATGAGAGTTATCCCTTAGTTGGTAGAGTGTTTCTTTTTTTTTATGGTAGATTTGAAGTTATATGGTAGAGTGTTTCGAAGTTGTAGAAACACAGTATACTCAGGGCTGTGGGGCATTTGTGGCATCTGGTTAATGTCACTGAACTATACCCTTAAAATTGTCAAATGGCAAATTGATGCTTTGTACTTTTATAACAATTGAGAAAACTGGCAATATGAAAATTAAAGGCAAGAGGGGGCCGAAGACTTTCCAGGGGATCAAGGAGTCCTGCCCTGAATATACCTTCTGAACTGAGGAGGGACAGCTCCTGGTTCATTCCCCAACCCCACCCCAGCCCCTTTGGCCCAGCTACCCCACCCTCTTTCCAGTCCTCCTCTAGTCATTGAGGGAAAGTGGCCAGCCTGGGCCTCCCTCCAGAGCAGATGGCTTAGCTCTTTCCCTCTGGGTCCTCCCTCACTCCAGGCCCCTTGAAGTAGAAGAGACCTTTCTAGAATATGTCATCTCACTGGAGCCCTAAATGTCGAATTTAAATTCATACTTTGTACCACCTTTGATTTCAAAGCGGATTACACCTCTCAGTGAAAGGCGGGTGCGTGGGGCCTTCTCGGCCTCTTGGGTCTCCGCTGGACTCTAAGCATTGTTAACTCCTTCCAATTCATTAGGTCTAATCCCAGCAGCGCTGAGTAAGAGGCCCTGGGCCACCCCGCACTCAGGACATATGTGTCCATTGTGTCACTCCCTGGCTAATCCAGCACTTGAAAGGGGCAGTGGCCACCAGATCCTGATGTGATCAAGTCCTGGCCTGCAGTGAGGGGGTAGGGCAGCCAAGGTCCGAGGAGGAACACCACTAGGCACCCCTATAGATCCTTTGGGGGTAGGGGCTGCAGAGACCGCAGAGTGGGGAAGCTGGGAGTCAGAAGGACAGACAGACATCACTCTGCATTGTCATGCCTCTCGTCTGCCAGTGTACACTCCCACCCACACACCATCACTCGCACTAACGTGCAACAGACCACAGGCTCACAACCTCAAGCGCTAGCAGACACACTTATTCACCTGGGGGCTCAGTCACAGTCACGCCCGTATGTCCACATTGGCACATCCATGTTGTACTTCGGGGGTTCTACACCCACACGTGCACTGGGCATCTCTCTGCACACCCACGTACCCTTCATATGGTCAGGGTCACAACACCACACTCCCGATGACAGCCCTTCCACACATCTCCATCAGGTTTCCACATTCTGGATGGGAACAACTTAAAAAGAGAGAAGGTTCATTTTGGCTTACACTTTTGGTGGTTCCAGGCCATGACTGTTGCTCTAGGCCTTTGTCAAGACAGCACATGGAAGCTTGTGGCAGAGCAAAATGCATTGTACTGACGGAAAGGAAGAGAGAGAAGTGAGGAACTGGGGTCTCACAACTTTTTGTTTTCAACAGTAACCTGTAGGCACCCAGTAATCTGAGGGCTTCTCAGCAGGCCCCAACTCATAAAGGCTCCACCACCTTCCTAAAGCACCAAGCCAGGGAGTAAGCCTTCGGCACATGGGTCTGTGGATGGCATTCCGGTTCCAAGCGATAGCAGCCTCACTAGCACACTGTAGACTTAGACTCAGGGACTCTCAGAGCCCTGTGGCTGCATTTCCATGTCAGACTGGGGGACCTCCAGCCCTGCAGGGGCTGATTCACCCACAGCATCTTCTTTTTTTTTTTTTTTGCAAATGTACTACGTTTTATTTATTTATTTGTTCTTCGGTTGAGCACAGCATCTTCTTAAGTGACACCAGGTCACTTTGCGGGTTTGCCTGTGGGACTTTGACTCCTTCCTTCATCGAGCTCTCCTGGGCTGAGCTGGACAGAAGAAAGAGAAGCCACTGTCATCACTCTCGGGTGGGGGAGAGGGACCCTCGGTCCAGGGAAGGGTCAACTTGAAGCCTGTCTTCTCCACTGACCTTGCTTATTACCCCCCCCCCACACACACACACAACACCTGTTCACAGTGCTACGTCAGCCCACCAAGGGAGCCCAGGACTCCCAGAACCACAAAGCCACTTGCTAATTAATTGTGCTAATTAGCAGGGATAAAGCTGAACATCTGGACCCTCTCACAGGGGAGCCTAGACCCTCAGGACTCACAGGCTGAGAACAGGTGTCCAAAGGGACATCTCCATCCTTCCAGACCTGGGACACCTCCATCAATACACAGCACCCCACACACATTCTGAGGACCCTAAAGGGTGATGAGAAATCTGGTCAGGAGACTGCGGACCCTTAACCTGGGCTCCTGCAGAAGATTCTCCCAGTCTCTTTTGTGATGAGAACGGGAAGAGAGGGTTGTTATGCCCAGGGCAGGTGGGGACCCCCGCTTCACACCTTTGCTTATCTTCCAGCCACTCGCCCTCCCACCCCTTACTGCCCTCATCCCTACTCGCTGCTCTCACTATGAGTGTTCCCCCAGGATCTCAAAGGCAAATGTTCTTTCTTACAAAGCAGGACCAGAAAGGCTCGCTTCCATCATTAGTCCATTCATTCAGCAAACACGTTCATGGGGCTCTGACTTCAAGCATTGCGCTGGGCACTGGGCATGCAGCTGTCACCAGAATGTGGCATCTGCATAAAATGAAATACTATCTGGCCATAAAAAGGAATGAAATTTTGATATATACTACAACATGGAATTTGAAATGTAGGTAAAATAAGCCAGACACAGTATTGTGTGCTTCGGCTTCTATAAGGTACCTAGAGTGACAAAATCAGAGGCTGGAAGCAGAACAGGGCCAGCAGGGGCTTGGAAGGACGGGGTGGGGAGTTATTGTCTAATGAGTGGGGAATTTATCTGGGAGACAATGAAAAAGTATAGAACATGGATAGTAGTGACTGCCACACCCTTGGGAACATTGGTTGTTTGGGTTAATTTTGTGACCAGTCTTTCTCTGTACCCAGACTGGTCTAGAACTTACTTCATAGCCCAGGCTGGGCATGAACTCATGGCAATACTCTTAGCTCCTCCCAATTGGATGTGAACTATTATGCCCTGCTTGTCATTTTTAAATGACTTATTTCCTTCTTCCCCTCCCTCCTCCTCGTCTTCTTCTGCAGGACGGGGAATTGAACTCACAACCTTGCACATACTAGGCAAGCACTTAACCAGTGAGCTATATTTCCAGGCTGCAAATGTGCTTAATGTCCCTGAATTGTGCACCTACTGAAATGATAGGCATGTCTTCCCATGGCGAAAACAAAAGCGCAAACAGCATCACACACCCTTCTGGGGAGTGGGTTCTAATGGGAGGAGAAACACAGTAAACATAATAAATGCAATACACGAAGCAGCTGTAGGACCAGATCCATGAGGATTGGCCAGGGACAAGCATTCCCTGCAGAAGGAACGGCATGCAAAGGCTCTGAGGTTAGAGTACAGGAGGCTGGTGAGTGTGTGTATGAGAGAGTGTATGCATGTGCATGTGTGTGTGCGCATGTGTGCATGCATGCGTGTGTGTGTGTCACCCGGCACACACCCCGCTGCCCTCAGCACCTATCCACCAACACTTACCAAGTACCCCTATCGTCTCCCCGATCTCTCCCTCAGGCTCAGGGGGCACCCCTGCTGTGCCATCCCGTCTGCACCTCTCCTCTCCCATCCCAGCTGCCTCCATGCCCCTTCTCCACCATTACTCATCCTCTGGAAATCCCACCCCTCTCCCAGCTTTACTGCGACTACCAGACACCCCGTCCTTGTGGTGGTTAATATTGTCTACTCCACAGGGTCTAGAATTGCTGCAGAGACAAGCTTCTGGGTGTGTCTGGAAAGGAAGAGACAGATTACGTCAGTTGAAGTTGGAAGATGTGTGCTAAGTGTAGATGGTCCCATTGCCTGGGCTGAGGTCCTGCGTTGAATATAAAGGAGAAAATGAGCTGAGCACCAGCGTTCATCTCTCTGCTTCCCGACTCCAGATGCAACATGGAGCTGGTGCCACCATGCCTTCCCTGCCAGGATGGCCTGGGCCTTCCATCTGTGAACCAAAATGAACCCTTCCTTCCTTAAGTCATCTGCCTCTTCAGATTGGACTGGTCTTTTTTGGTCCACTCATTTTTAGGGTTCTGCACCCAGAATCACAGCCAGTCATGACTGTCCCCTCATCTGCTTCCTTTAAAGTCTGTCTGTTACATGGGCCGTTGGAAGGACTAGATTCAGTTTTTTCATATAAAGCATTTGCCAGGAACCTTGGCCATGGGGAAGGCTGGGGACATATGCTGGGGGAGGGGCCTTCCAAGGATACCCATCTTTTCTCCCTTTTTCTGGGCCTTGTAGGCTCGTCAGAAGGGGCAGACTGGCAGTTCTGAGGTGGAAAATAGTTCAGTCTAAAAAGTCAGGCCATGTGGGGAAGAAGAAACTGAAGAAGGACTGGGTATTTCTTGAGCAGGTGTCATATGAAGAGTATCTTCCTTTCGCCCTCCCTGCACCCTTGGCCCGGTAAGGCCACTCCTACCCTGTGTGCCCTGTGTCTTGGCTCCCGTGGTTGCAGGTATTTCCCATCTGACTTTTTTGCATTTGGGACTCTTTGGAGGAAGGTTCAAACCCATTTGCCTCTGGCGCCCTGGAAGAATGAGGGGCTGGTGGCTTTATTACTGTTACTCGGTCAGGTAACAAAAGCAGGAAAAAATTACCTTGCCCAGGGCCTTGCTGCAGAGACGGCGCCTGCTGGACTGGTCTGTGTGGTACTGGGAGACCAGGGTCACAGGGGAACTTCCAGTCTCTTCGTGGTCCAGCAGCATGAGCAGCAGTGTCACCGTTATCCCTAAGAGCTGGCAATGTACCCTACCACCACCAAAGCTGTCACACCCATTACTCCAGTTCATCTTCCTGGCTTGCAAAGAGCAAGTTCTCTTACCAGCCCTACCTTATAGGTGAGAATACTGAGACCCAGGAAGGCATAGTGACCAGCCACAGTCACGCGACTGCCAAGAGACCAGGTCAAGATTAGAATCCGTTCTTCCCAATTACCAAGCTTATGTCTGCGTATACTGCCCTATTCTGTAGACTTTAAGGCTGGCATGAGCCGCCCACTCCTCCCCAGCACCAGCTCTCACAGTCTGGGATTTGAGACTCATCGATTGATTATTGATGGATGAATCTGCCGTCTGGCTCTGGCATCACTCAGTCAGGCCTTGGGCAAGGGCAAGGATAGGAGTGGGGTGGGGGTTACCCAACCCCAGAAAAAGTCCTCAGGCTGTGCCTGTCCCCAGATTCTGGCTTCTGGCGTCCACCACTGTCAACTTCACCGCCCCTGGATTTAAAGTCACAGTGACAATTAATCACCTGATGACATGGAGGGCAGGCTGCAGAGGAGTTAATTAATTAGGGAAATTTCTCCCAGTCCTTGGAAGGTGAAATGTGTGGGGAGGGAATAGGACTGGGGACAGTTATTAGTCAAGTTGAACAAGCTGACTCCGAGAGAAGACTCAAGAAGCGCACAGGGCAGGTTAGATAGGATGGAGACCTTACCAGGGTTTATCTCTCCTGAGCCCTGGCCCTGGCCTCCTACTTCACTGTGGCTGGGGCTCACCTCGACAGAGACCTCTGTGAGTCCGATGGAATCGGAAGGACAAAGTCAGTGTCTGCAGCCCCTCCCCAAATAAAAGTGGTCAGTCCTGGGAGATTCCTTCCAACCCTGTGGGAATGGTGTGGTGCCCTGCGTCGCCCCAGCTTCTTCAGGCATGCAAATGGGAAGGAACTCTATCAGAGCAGTGCAGGCTTAGATAGGGGAAATGGTGGTGGCAGTACTGGGTATCTCCGGTTCCTTCAGTCCCCTGTCCTCCGCCATTGTGGCTTTGTGGAGGTTGGGGAATGGTAATCTTGGGCTTCCTGGGACTCCAAGTGATCTGCCAGACAAGGTAGCCAATCACAGAGGCCATCAGGGAACTGTCCATTTTCACCCATATATGGAACAGGCTGGCAATCTGGTCATTAGAGTGTGGGAACCAGAAAACCCTTCCTGCTGTACCCCATCTGGAAGGTTCCCACCCATCCAGATGTGTCAAGCCTGCAGTCCATAGTGTGTATGTGAGTAGCCACAAGTACAGCCCAACACGAAATCATAAACTTGCTGGAAATATTAAGATTTTTGCCTTTTGTGTGTATGAGACTTTTTTTTCATAATTCAATGGCATGGTTCTTGAGTACAAATTTATAGATGGCAACATCGTATCACAGTATCAAGAGGTTGGGATCCCCTGACTGTTTCTTGCAACATCCACAAACGGGAGAAAAATCCCAAGGACAACACAAAGGACCAGGGATCAGGAAGGCTTCAAGGAGGTGGTGTCCTTCTGAATAAAGAAAACTGCCACGTCAATGGGCATGTCATCCAGCCTGAGCAAAGGAGCCGAGGTGGCACCTGGCACAGAAACCCGGAGGAGGGTGAGATGCTGAGCAGGCAATTACTGAATGATGAGGGGACGTGGGGAAGGCTGGATGAGAAAACAAGAGAATAGAGGCGTGCTGGTAGCAGAGGGCCTTAGAGGTGGGGACTGGACTTGGGCTGTCATCTGGGATTTGTGCCCTGGACAAAGGCACCATGGCAGCTGGGAATCGTGGATTTGCTGGGAGGAGATGAGAATTTTTTTTTAACAGTATGAGAGAAATGAAGGTGTCAGTCAAAACATGGAGCAAAGGGCAAGGGACACTGGACACTCTGGACATGGCACTGAACACGCCCTACAAGTCTGCTCTTTTCCAGCCCCTGAACTCCTGAGTGACTCGGGGCCATAAAGCCTAGGGGAGCAGATTTGGTACCCCACCACTAGTAGCCCTTTGCCCCTCCCCCACATCATCACCTTTTGAAATCTCCTCTCCTAAGGAAGGTCAGCATTCTGAGTACAGTACAGTGCTGTGCTCAACCCAGGGAAAACTAGGGAAAAGCTGTAAAAAAGCAGCGCACAGCCTGCACACACACACACACACACACACACACACACACACACACACACACTTGTGCTTCCCCATCCCCGCCCCCATCACTCATTTGTACTACAGGAAGAGAACCTAATCCCAAATCTGAAAAACTATGTGATGGAGGCTTTACAGTATTAGAAGGCAAACAGTGGCAGGTGTAATTAGGAGAAAAATTTGTCCTGCTCTCGACTTGGGGGAGAGAAGGGAAGATCTGGCATTGCAATCTCCCTGTGTTTACCCAGCGTGCGCACGCACGCCGGGGAGCGGGCACTGGCCACCGGCAGATTAATATTTGATGCAAGGAAGAGAAACGCATGCTGTTCATGTTTATTTAGGATATTGTGAAATACAGTGAAATTTGCAATTTTATTGGATTTGGGAGGGGACGGTGTTTTGGAGAAGTCTTAAGCCGCATGGTAGGACACGCGCATCTCTCTGGAGCATAGTGGCACCAGCTTTGGTGTCGAGTCCCCTCCACCCCCCTTCTCAAATCCAAACTTCTAGTTCTATTCCCCTCCTGAAATGAGAGAGGATTGGCCCCCGGGGTACTGGGGGGAATAAGACAGAAATCTCAGCTGGGCCTCTTAATTTGGAGTTTAGTGGCATGTGGCTGGCACAGAGAGCGGCCATCTCTGGGGGTTCTCGTCATTTATGCCAGCGCTGGAAGCCAAAGTTGAGCAGCTCGAGGCACCAGTGACCCTGGCTGGGCTTTCAGGGTGAGGTGGAGTGGGAGAGAGATGAGGAGCGTGGAATAAAGCAGTTCTCTTTGTAGCTAGGAAACTGATTGGTGGAAAGAGCCTTGGAAGGCACAGATTAGCTTGTCTCCACCAGGCAGGACAAGCTTCTCCCATCCCCTTTCATCCCAGTTCCAGCCAGTCTGCACATCAATAGTGGCAGTGCTGCGAACTCTTCAGCCTGCTCCAACCCCAGACACTGGCTGGTGGAGAACTCCTTATACTTTCCAGGCTGCATAGACTAGGTGGAGAGTAGGCTCACAGTGTGCTCAAAGAAAAGGTCTAGATGGGAAGACAGAGAGATAAAGGAGAGGCCCATAGACCCATAGCCCCATCACGAGGGAGGCTGAGGTAGGTGGGTCACCTCAAGTTCCAGGCCAGCCTAGTCTATACAATGAGATCCTGTCTCATAAAACAAATAGAGCCTATAAGACAGCGTAGGGAATAAAGGTCCCTGCTGACAAAGCCTGAGGACCTGGGTTCAATACCTGGGCCCTGCATGTATTCAAGGAGCGGAATGACTCCCAGAAGCTGTTCCCTGATTGTGGAACAGATGCTTGAAAATAAATAAACACAACACATCTACATTTTTAAAATAGACAAAAGGTGTAAGGCAGATACTTCCTTGCACAGTATATTTGAGAGGCTGTGTAAACATCCGTTACTGTGGTGTCTAGGTCTAGAAACTTGATGTCGTGAACCTGAGGAGTCTGGGGAGAGCAAGAGCTGATTTTCACTGATCACAGCTTGTGTCCAATTGAGTTCTTCACTGTGCACATGTCCTGTTTTCTTCTGTGGCAATGGCTCTAAGTTTTGAGCCCAGAGCCTTAAACACACCTGGGAAATACTCTACTGCTGAGCTACATCACCAGACCAACCCTCTTCTTACCCTTTACTTTGAGACAGGCTTGTACAAGGTTGCACAAGCTGACCTTGAACTCACTCCACTGTCCAGGCTTTGACCTTTTGATCCTCCAGGTCAGCTTCCTAAGTAATGGGCCTACAGGTGCGCATCACCATGCCTGCCACCTCACCTGGCTTCCCTTGTTTTTTTTTGTTTTTTGTTTTGTTTTGTTTTGTTTTGTTTTTAAGATAGGGTCTCATTTCATAGCCCAGATAGGTTTTAAACCTTGGTTCCTCCTGCCTCCATCTCCTGAGTGTTAGGGTTATAAGAATGTGTCACCATTGCCAGACTCTTTTCTTTATAAAAAGAAAATGATTTCTAGTCAAAGAACAGGTTGCAATAAAGAGGAAGAGATTTGGCACGAAAACCAATGGGGTGAGAACTATGGGGCTGGCGGCGAAAGGCACAGAGGGACAGAAACACTCATGAGCAGTTCACACCCTGCCTCCTCACACGTGCATAGAGGAGTCCTGGGGATCTCCATACCAAGCGAAGTTCTCCTGGGAGCTTCTGCCCACTTTCTTACTGCCTAATTCTACCAACTGGGTCACCCAGAAGAAGTCCCCTCCCTGTGCCCATGACGGCCCTTCAGGCATTTGAAGATAGCATGAAACTCCACTCGTACCCCGGCTGGTGAATGTACTTCAGAGCTGGGTCACACCGAATCCATGCTGCTGCCCACCCAGCCTTCTCTCCTGTGCCCCAGGATGTGGTTCTCCCTGCTCTCTCGAGCCCTACCCGCTGGCTCCCTCACTTTGTGGGCCGCACACTGCCTCCTCCGCCAGGAGCTCCATCTGCCTCCCTGTCGCAGTCTTCACACGCAGACTGAGGCCCAGCGCTGCTCAGCAACAAACTGTGAAGTTTTAGAGATTGTCCAAATGGGTAAGCTGAAGCCCAAGGGGAGACACACTGGCCTGCGGTCATGGAAGGAAGATGTTCTTCTAGTATATTTCTCCTGGCAGTGAACTCTCAGAGCTCACAGTAGGACAGGACATTGGCCATTGGCGGAAGAGTGGTGGGCGAGGGGAAGCAGCTCCGGACAGTGGCTTGGGAAGTGCTAACAGAGGAGTTCGGACAGCGGAGGAGCCGTGAGCATGAGCATAACTTGCGGAAAAGTTAGGGGTGGGGCAGCCTTAGCATGCAGTGTGGTAAGAGTGAAAACGTAGTTTATTGATGTGTCGTGTGTGTGTGTGTGTGTGTGTTTGCGAGCATGTGTGCACACATGTTGTGCAAGCATACACGAACCAGTGTGGTGGCATTTATATGAATGTCCCATACAGACGTTGTTTGGGTTTCATTCTGTTGCTGTGACAAACACTATGACCAAGAGCCACTTAGGGGAGGAGAAGGTGTATTTGGATTACACTTCTTGGTCACAATCCATCATTGAGGGCAGTCAGGGCACGAACTCAAGGAAGGGCTTGAAGCAGAAACCATAAGGGAACCTCCTGGCTAACTCACCCTAGACCATGCTCAGTTGACTTTCTTATACAGCCCAGGACCACTTGCCTAGGGAATGGCCCCTCCTACAGAGGGCTGAACCCTCCTACATCAATTAACAATCAAGACACACACACACGCGCACACACACAGAGACATATCCACAGGTCAACCTGATCTGGGCAGTCCCTCTACTGAGACTCCCTTTTCAGATGATTCTAAGCTGTGTCAAATAAGCAAACTAGGATGGGTTTGTATCTGTGCATGGATGTGTGAGCACTGGAGGATATTTGCGCTCAACACCCCGTGGGGCACGGGTTCCTGAAACATGCTCCCTACCCCTGCCCCGGCCCTTGGCACACTGACTCATCTGCTTGCACATAAAGCTGTCTACTTCCCTCAACTGTGAGCAGAGATTTTTGTCTTTTCTTTTTTAACTTCAATATTGCCAGGTATAGCCCATGGCATACAATAGGTGCTCAGTCAATGTTCGCTGGACTGAACTGACTTCAGTTTCCTGATCTGTCTGGACAAACAAACAGGGAAGGTAAGGACTCTCAATGCTCATGGAGGGTCCATGCGTACATGTCTGGGGTGAGTCTCTGTATTTACATATGTGTCTGTGCATGTCAACATGCCCTGGCATAAAATAACTCCAACAACAGGAAAGGCATGTGTGAGCGTGTGTTTGTGTGTGTGTGTGTGTTTGTGTGCGTGCGCATGCGCGCAAGAGAGAGAGAGAGCTCCAGCCACCCTCTCATGCATGCTCACAGGCCAGTGACTCCCCAGCTTCAGCTCAGTCAGGTTTCTTCCCTGGAAACCTGGAGCCGCTAAAATTAGTATGAAAATGCTCATGTTCGGTTAAAAGGAAGGGGGTGGGAAGAGATGAGGGTGCCCATGAGTGCTATTTTATTTCTCAGTGAGAGGATAAAGTGATTTTTCCTACATAATTTTTGATGTAGAGGCTAAATTAGGCCGGAGAAGAGGGACAAAGCAACTTTCGCCCTTATTAGTATTCCGGCCGCGTGGGCCCAGCCACGGCAGTTATGTATTTTTGCAAGTATGCATATAATTTATTGTGGAGAACACAATTTACATGGTAGTCGATGCCTGTTTTATAGCCTCACAAATAGATGTATGAACTCAAGCATATAATGGCCCAACCAGCAGGCGCAAATACGTTCTAAATCTTCTAAATGTGCTTCACAAAAATGTAACTGAGGAATATAAAACAGATCAATTCTTGCATGTTATATATTGGTTTTTGATTTACAAATCTAATCTGGGACATTTCTTCAGAAATGAGGGGACTTCTCTCCCCCTTCCCCTCCTTTTTTTCCAACAACTTCTCTGGCACAGACCTCCTCTGTTGGTCAGGTCTACAGGTACTACCACCTCTAGAGCACACACAGGTGACCACGTAGGCGGGGCACACACCCTGCCAGCTGCCCATGTGTGCACACATCTGCGTGCTGAGAGGGAGGGACACAGCGGATGTCCTCCCTCAGGGTGACCTTTCCCATTGGAGACTGAACATTTGAAGGGAGGCACTAATGTAGGGACCCAATAGGAGCAGGGTCACCTCTCAGATTCAGCTCCTTTGGGATTCTGCCCAAAGGGCCTGGGACTCAGACTGGCTTCCTGCCCAACTATAAATGGAAAAGAAATTGACATTTTTTGAGTGGCCTTTTTATTCTGCGTCTAAGATAGTTTTATCAGTTTATCTTCATGTATGTTGATTCTTATTGTAAAATACCCACCCTGTCATTAAGCAAATAATGGACACACAAATTGTGGTGAACAAATGGAGTACAATACAGCAGAGCTATGTGAAACAGCATGGGGCATCGACTCTCCCACAATAAGGTGAAATGGGGATGGGGCGTAGTGCAGGAGGAAAGTGCCTTCCCAACACACATAAGCCCCTGGGTTTGCTACACAGCATTTTGTTTCAATGAGGGCTGGCAAGATGGCTCAGTGGGTAAAGACACCTGCCTGCCATCAAGCGTGACAATCTGAGTTCAAACCAGGGACCCACATGGTGGAAGGAGAGAACCAACTCCCACAAGCTGTCCTCTGATCTTTACACAGGCATCGTGCTATACACACACGAGCAGATGTGTGCACACACAACAAATAAATGAATAAATAAGCGTAATAAAAAGAGGTGTTATTGAGGCTGGGGACATGGCTCAGCAGTAAAGAGCACTTGTCGCTCTTGCAGAGGACCTGGATTGATTCCCAGCACCCACGTGGCAGCTCACAACTGTCTGTTACTCCAATTCAGGGAATTCAACATTCTCTACTGACCACCATGGGCACCAGGCATACATGTGGTACACATGCATACATACAGGCAAAACATTCATACACACAAAATAAAATAAATATTTTTAAAAAGAAATGTTATTTTAAAAAAATGAAATGAAAAACAAAAAAGAAAGAAAGAAATGTAAGAAGCCAGACCCTAACGAGGGTTTGACATATGGTGCTTGCTAAGACAAATTCTATGAGAGCTAAGTGCCATCAAAACACAGAATGTATATACACGAAAATGTAATGATGAAATGCATTATTGTATGTAATTAATACAGAGCCCCCAAGCACAGTGGCTCATTTGCTATTCGCAGGTGTTTTTGCCTAGAGAAATGCTGCTGCTCTTGAGCTTTCAGAGAACAAGCATTGTGTTTTGTCGACTTTGGTTTTTCTTTTTTCTTTTCTTTTTTTTTTTATTTTCTTTTTTCTTCCTCACAGTGTTGGAGCTAGACCTCAGGGTCTTATGCATGCATGCTGGGCAACTCTTCTGCCATGGTGTCATGTCCCCAGCCCTGCCATGGAGCCGTGTCCCCAGACCTGCCATGGAGCCGTGTCCCCAGCCCTGCCATAGAGCCGTGTCCCCAGTCCTACCTTTTGTTTTCTGTTTTGTTTGCCTCTTTTTTGTTCTTTTCCTTGCTTGCTTTGGGCTTAGTTCTCTCTTCTCTTGTAGAGTGGAAGGTGGGGTTATTGACCTGACGTCTGGTTTGGTGGGGACACTTGCAGCTATAAGTGTCCCTCTGAGGGCTGCTTTGGCTGCACCCCACAGGACCTGTTTTATTCTCGCTCATCATGCCTCTTGCAACTGATTGCTTGGCCCATTGGTCTTGCTTTGTTTAATTTCCACGTTTATAACGTTTCCAAATTTCTTTCTGCTTTTGATTTCTGATCTCACTTTACACTATCAGCAGAGATTTTGCCTTATGTAATTTCAGTTTTTTAAATTCATTAGCATCTAATTTGCAGCCTAAGACACAATCTGTCCTGGAGAATGATCCATTTGAACTTGGGAAGGTGTGTTCTCTTGGTGTTTGGGGGAATCAGTTATTAGACTACTAGTATTTTTTAAACAAATCTTCCTTCCTTCCAGTCTCATTCTCTCTGTTTCTGCTTGTCTGTCTGTCTTTCTTTTTTAGTTGGCCCCCAACTCCTTATATTGCTAAGAACGACCTTGATCTTTAAATTTTTAAAAATTATTTATGTATGTTTGGGGGACGACACACACATGGGAGGGCAGGTGCCTGCCTGTGTGCGGGGAGGAAGAGACAAGAGAAGACATCATGTGTTCTTTTCTACCACTCTCCGCCTATCCCTTTGAAGCAGGGTCTCTCCCTGAATCTGGGGCTCAAATTCTCATCTAGGCTGGAAGTCATCAAGGCCCAGAAATCCTCCTGTCTCTGCTCCACTCAGAGCCAGAGTTCCAGGCATTTGCAGGCATGCCCAGCTTGTTGCATAGGGGCTGGGATCTGAACTCCATTCTCAGGAATGTGGAGCAAGCACTCTTAACCACCAAGCCATCTCTCTGCACCTGACCTTGAACTTCTGCTCTTCCTGCTCCCACTCCGTGAGTGCTGAAACTACAAGTGTGAACCACCATGCTGGTTTATTTGGTGCTGTGGGTGGAACCCAGGGCCTCCTGCATGCTAGGCAAGCATTCTGCTGAGCTACATCTGCATCTCTTACATCACCAGTAGAAGAGCCTGCAGTAGGTCTAGCCAACCCCACGAGTTGCTGATGTCCTCTTTCTTTTTTTTTTTTTAAATATTTATTTATTTATTATGTATACAATATCCTTTCTGTGTGTATTTCTGCAGGCCAGAAGAGGGCACCAGACCTCATTACAGATGGTTGTGAGCCACCATGTGGTTGCCGGGAATTGAACTCAGGACCTTTGGAAGAGCAGGCAATGCTCTTAACCTCTGAGCCATCTCTCCAGCCCGCTGATGTCCTCTTTCTGTGCTGATCCTCAGCCTTGGTCTTTGGCCTTCACATTAATGGAGTTCTGTATCTCAGCTCATTGGTGTTTGTAATTTACAAATCACAGCCCCAATGTCACGGCCTCCAATGCAGGGCACGGGTGGGCAGCTGGGCCATCCTGATCTGTTCTCCAAAGGAGGAGAGCGTGGTACCCTCACCCCTCACCGGAGTCTCAAATTCATTGTAATGAGCTATCATCTTCAAGTACCTCCCCCTAACCTTCCCAGGGTTCTTGCCCTGGGGTGAGATGAGCCCATAGCATCATTGCTAGCCCTCTGGTCTTCAGTGAATGTGTGTTATTGACAAAGACCAATGCCTCAGACCCATGAGAGTTCCCAAACCGTCCTCTGGTTCTTGTTGAAATGTTGACAGAGTACAGAAAGTTGCTACTTCAGCTGGATGCTTATAGCCCGAGGCCACCTGGCTACAGATACCTCCTGCAGAGACCCCTCCTGTGGTCCCTGCGCTGCAGAGACTAAACGCTCCGCGTGGCCCACTAGATCCCAGCTTTTCTGTATGTTGTCTGTGTGCTTATCCCTTCTTCATGCCCTCGCCACCCCAGTCAGGTTTACCAAGCTGTGCTTGATGTGGCATTTCCATTCATTGTGTACAGGGTGATGAGCAGGGACAGGAAGGGTCGTTCCAGTATTTATGCTCGCACCCAGCTTCACCGCTCTGAACTGTGTGACTTTAGGCATGCCCCTTTCCCACTCTGAACTTCAGTTTCTTCACTAACAAAAGAGAAAACCTCACAATTATTGTTGCCACTATCTGAGTCCCTACTATAGACTGTACTAACATGTCATTCAGTTCCTCCGACAGCCTTAGAAGAGATAAGCGCCTGTGGCAAAAAAAAAAAAAAGGAAACTGAGGCCAGTTAAGGGAAATAATTTACCCCAGACCACAGGCATTCAACATTACTCTCATAGCTCTGGTGCTACAGCCAGGAAACGACCTCTGATGCATGCCTCTCCGTTCTCCCTGCGGTCTCAGATTTAATAAAGGGGCAGGAAGAGGCCAGGATAGGCTGAGCTCCAGGTGACGGTGGTCACTGAGATGTAGTCACAGTTAGCTAGGTGAGGGGGTGACTTGCTTGTGCCAAGGTGTTTCTGGAGGAAATTGCCTGATAACCAGAGGGTGGCTTGCAATGGAGCGGGGTAGGAGTGGGGTGGGAGTGGGTGGGAGTGGGGTGGGAGTGGGTGGGAGCGGGGTGGGAGTGGGACAGAAGAAGCGACGCTGACATATGGAAAAGGATTGCTGTTGGGGTGGTCGGCAGAGTCTCTGGCATTTGTCCAGGCCTCTCTTTAGTAGTTAATGTTTGAAAAGTTGTGAAATAAAATATAAACTCCAACCTCCAGTATCCTGACTCCTGGACCTTTCTGTCGCTCAGGGGCATAGTCCTCAGTTTCCAGGACCTCTGAATGAATATGGCTGCATTGTCTGCAACAGGGTAGGGCTGCATGGCCACATTTCTCTTTTGGCCTAGGTTCCTTCTGGCAAAGAGACTTACTATCCTCTCTAGTGTCTAGAAATGGAGACACCATTGTCTTTGACTTGCAGACCCTTTCTGAAAGGACAAGGAAGAAAGGGAGGGCTTTGCTTTATAATAAACAGACAGACAGACAGACACTGTGGGGGGGGTGTTCGGTCCCCTTCCCTTATTAACGAATATGCCCCAGTTGGAGGTCTTTACCTCCCAGGAAGAGCAGGCTCATGCTGGACTTCTAGAGCTATAGTCACAGCCAGCATCCCCATGGCAACAAGCCAGTTAGAGGGTCCTCAGCGCAGCCCCCAGAGCCACTTATCTGCACCTCCCAGGAGGGTAGCATTAATGGGCCCTGTCCTCCTCCCTGTTCCAGCCCCCAGACCCCCTAGGGACTCTTATCCACACACACCCCCACACACACCCAGACATTCTTCAGAGCTCAGGGGACAAAGGCCTACCCTTGGCCAAAACACACTTTGTCTCTCTCTCTCTCTCTCTCTCTCTCTCTCTCTCTCTCTCTCTCTCTCTCTCTCTCTCACACACACACACACACACACACACACACACCTTTTATATAGTCCTCTCACACATACCCCCATTTCTCTCCCCCACCCCTACACGTATACACACCATTTCTCCTGTTAGCAGCTGGTACTACAGCTGAGCTCTGGATACGTTGGTTTGGGAGTGGGATGATATAGTACTGGTCTCTTCTCCCTGGGTGACTGTAGGAGTTAAATGAATTAACAAGGCATTTAGTACAGTGTTCGGCACTTCTCACTGTTGCTGGAGTCATCATGGGAAGAGCAGCTACTGCAGTTGATAACCACCTCCAAGATCAAGTATTTACTGTGTGCCCAGCTCTTTAAAAAAAAGGTTATTTGTTTTTATTTTTTGTATATAGATGTTTTGCCTGCATGTATGTCTGTGCACCACATAAATTCATGGTACCTATGGAGGTCAGAAGAAGGCATCAGATCCCCTGGAACTGGAGTAGCAGATGGTTGTGAGATGCCTTGTGGGTGCTGGGAACTGAACCCAGGTCCTGTGCATCAGCCAGAGCTATTGACTGCTGAGCCCTCTCTCCAGCCCAGTGTCCAGCTCTTCTAATGTGCTCAGTTATGAGGGGGAATGGAGCTTACCGATTCACTAGCTGTTGAGAACTCAGCCAGTAAAGGCGCCTGACACCAAGCTAGGACCTGAGTTTGAGGCCCAGAATTCACACAGTGGAGAGAACCCACTCTTACAAGTTGTCCTCTAACCTCCACACATGCAAACACACACAGTATATATATATATATGTATGTATGTGTATGTATATATATATATACACATACACACACAAAATTAACAATTTTTTTAAAAATTCACAGTATCCTGACTTTACAAAAAAAAAGGTTCCAGGACGTTGTGAATAATCTCTCACTCTGCAAAGACTGCCCCTTGCCCTGCTCCTCTCCACAGCCTCCATTTGGGTCCACCTGCACCACAGGGCACTGTTGTTCAGGGCCTGGGCAGAATTTGGGAGCCCTCGGCCTCCATGTGTTGTCTCTGACTTTCCCATCACAATTGTTGGCTTCCCAAAAAGACTGTGGCACATCCGGCCTCTGGACCTCAGGTTCATGCTTTGCTCCCCGTGCCCTGCCCCCACCCCCGTGCTAGGGCTATGGTGTGGAACAGACTGGGCAAGAAAGAAGCATATTTGAGCACGTGAAGGAGAGATAGCCCAAGGGCTGAGTAGACAGTCCATTCCATGGTCTCCACTTTGGGATGTGCATTGGCATCTCCTGGCATCCCCAAGCCAAAGTGTACCCAGACCCACTGCATCAGAATGTCTGAGCAGGAGCTCTGGCAGGGGTATGTTTTTAAGTCCTCTGGGGCTGAGAATCACTGTTGGGATAGGTATCGCTGCCCGAGTCTGAGTGAGGTCCGAGGCTCCCAGGGGAGACACAGTAGGGTAGGCCACAGTAGGACAGCCCACGGTAGAAGGGCTGAGTCCAGTCACTCCCCCACCTTGTGCAGAAGGGGACGAGCAGGATGAGAGCTTGAGAGTGAAGGGGCTGAGAGAAGGGGGAAGGGCAGAGTTCTGCAGAACCAAAGACCTCCTACAAGCATCCCCAGCCCTCTGACACCAAGGCACTACCTCTAGTGTCCCCCACCTACATAATCAAGTGGAAATAGCATCTTGACGAGGTGAAAAATGACCTCAGTGTCCCATAGGGTCCCTGCTCTTGGCCCAGGTCTCTTTGAGAAGGTGAAACATAGCATGCTATGAGGAAGGATGTGTTGCTTCCCCCAGCCCCAGACTGCAGGAGCCAGAAAGGTTTGAGGCGTCGTTTTGTATTAAGACAGTGTTTCGGGCTGGAGAGATGGCTCAGTGGTTAAGATCATTGCCTGCTCTTTCAAAGGTCCTGAGTTCAATTCCCGGCAACCACATGGTGGCTCACAACCATCTGTAATGAGGTCTGGTGCCCTCTTCTGGCCTGCAGACATACAGACAGAATATTGTATACATAATAAATAAATAAATATTACAAAAAAAAAGATCTGACAACCTCTCCTGGCCTCTGTGGGCACAGGGCATGCAAGTGGTACACAGATAAACATGCAAGCAAAACACCCATACACATAAAATTAAAAAAAAAAGACAGTGTTTCATGTAGCCCAGGCTGCATGCAAACTCACTGTGTAGCTGAGGACAATCTTGAACTTTAGGCCTTCTGTACAGGCATAGGGAACATGTATAGTGATTCTCAGCTCCCAAAGGACTTAAAAACATGTCCCTGCCAGAGCTCCAGCTCAGATATTCTGATGTAGTGCGATTGGGGGTACAGCCCGGTGTGGAGTTGCCAAGGGATCCCAATGTGCCTGGTTTATCAGGCACTGGAGACCTAACACCGGCTTTTGTATATGCTAGACAAGCCCTCTAACCGAGCTATAGTCTTCTGCTCAGGCACCTTAGAAGGAAGTTTTCCCAAGCCTGCCCTGGTGGCGCACACCTTTTTTTACCCCAGCACTAGGGAGGAGGCAGAGGCAGATCTCTCTGAGTCTAAGGTCAGCCTGCTGGACATAGAGCAGCGGTTCTCAACCTGTGGGGAGAGACCTCTTTGGGGGGGTCACAGATTAGATATTTACATTATAGTTCATAACAGTAGCAAATTACAGCTATGGAGTATCAATAAAATAATTATAGCATTGTATTAGAGGGCCGTAGCATTAGGAAGGTTGAGAACCACTGACATAGAAAGTTCCCCCTAAAGGTACGTAATGAGACTTTGTTTTGCAAAAAAAAACTGAGGAAGAAAATCTAGGTTAGCTAGAGTGGCTAGTATTTAGGTGGCAGTGAGCCAGTGAAATGTCCCTGGATGAAGACGCAGGGCTGGATGGTGTACTGTTCTATGAGGTTGCCAAAACTCTTGTTGGTAGCACCGGGACCAAGTCATGGGGAGATGGCTGTATGGTGACTCTGTGGTTGGATGAAAGTATAAACCAAAAAGGCTCAAGGTTAAAGGTCAGATGCCAGACTTTTGAGAAAGGTAATTGGACTAGCCACTCACTGATGGCTTCCTGATCTGATGGGATGAGGAAACCGGCGCCTGTGCACTGTGGGGGCCGCCCTGGAGTGGCACCTCTTGTCCTCAGGCGCCTCCGCACCTGTCCAGATGAGATAACCTGTGCTGTATTCTGCCTCACTATACATGGGCCCAGAAGCAGTGGACCATGTGACTGTGGACTGAAACCGCTAGAACTGGAAGCTGCTTTCTCGGGCATTTTGTCACATAGATGTCCTGGGGATGCTAAATTTCCACAAGCATGGGAGAGCCAAAGTCTGCACTCAGAGTGTCCCTAGCTCACAGCTGCACCCTCCACTCTCTGCCAGGGGTGTCTCTGTCGCACATCTCCCTGTCTAGTCTCTTACAGCAGGTCACTGAACTGAGAGTCCACACGATGTCCTCTCAAGAGCCTTAACTACATTTGCAAAGACCGTTCTCCTGCACGGTCCCATTCACAGGCACTGTGTTTTGAACATACCTTTTATTAACCACAATCCAACTCATTGCAAGAACTTCTCGGATCAGCCCTTGGTGTGACCCTCCCTGGGACTGACCGCTTTGAACATAGCCAGACTGAAGTGCGTCTTCCTCAGCCACCTCCCCTTCTGCAGGTCAGTTAGCTCAGATTCCACACTTGCTGCTGGCCAACCGAGGGTCAAGCCAGGGGTCTATGAGAATGCTGGGCCCTGCAGGGAACCCAGCAGCTCTGTGGGCTTCCCCAGGTAGCAGTCACTGTACTGGAGAGGAGCCTGGTGGGGAGCTGAGTTTCTGCTTCAGAAGCCCTTGGTGTCTCCAAGGGGGCTATGCCTGCATCTACGGAGGCCTGGGGCCTGCCTGGCAGATGTTGACATGGCAGTGACACTGAGACAATGCAGATTTAGTAGAAAGAATTGGGGAGAAAGTTCTGGTCTGAAAGCCTGGCTGGCCCCAGGAAACTCTTGCTGTATACCTAAGGTCTCCGGCTGGGTCCTTGCCAAAGTCTTCCACCTGTCTGACAGCAGAGGCAAGGTATTTAACCAGCACATGTCCAGGAAGGGGTCAGCACCCTGTAGGCACCCTGCACCTTGTCAACTAAACAAAGAAAGGAACACTGGGGAAGCCTAAGGGAGGGCTTCAGGCAACCAGGGGTGAGGACCACTCACTAATAACATGCCATCAGTGATGGATCATAAGTACCACCATTCACACACCCACATACATGTGCATGTATGCATACAGTCCTCAAGGATTTTAAACAGCTTGAAAAAAAAACACAACATGGCAAAATGAAAGTTTAATAAATGGAAGTAAAATAGAGACAAGGGGGAATATGGATAGCGATACCACCACTGGCATCAACCACTGAAATCCTACTGCGTGCAGGACACAGACTAGTGTTAACAGAGGCAGAAAGCCTGGTAAGAGGCTGGTCCCCTTAGGATTCCTAACTTGGAAAAGATCCTACAGGCATCTGAACTCAATCTCCTACACATAGCAGGGTGCTCTTGGTTTCATTCATTCACCCATTCATTTGTTTGCCTATTTAGCAGATTCTTGTTGACTACCTACTATGTGTAGCTGGTAAGCACTGATGAGAGTCAATATTTGCCCCTTGATGCCATTTCCAGCTATGGCCCTATCAGGCAGTGGGGCATAGGTCAGAGGCTGCGGCCTAGGTCCTGTCCAGGTTTCCTGGAACGGGAAAGATATCCGTATTCACTTAGCATTCTTTTTTAAAATATTTTTATTATTATTATCTATTGTGTGTACATGCTTATGTCTGCATATGAGTGGGGAGGAGGAAAGGGGGATGTCAGATCCCCTGGAGTTGGAGTTACAGGTAGTTGTGAGGTGCTGGGAATTGAACTCAGGTCCTCTGGAAGGAAAGTATGTGCTCTTAACCACTGAGCCATCACTCCAGCCCTCACTCAGCATCCTAACAGACTATTCCCCACACTGTTTCATGAATTGCTGTGAGAGCATAGACTCACCACCAGTTTCTCTGTTCCTTCCAAGCCTAGTCTGTGAGGTGGGGAGGGGGATGACAAAGAGTTAAAGGACCCAATGTGTCAAAGTTGGTTTCTTAGTTGTTTGCTTGTCTTGTTTTTCTTTTTTCTTTTCTTTTTGTTTTTGATTTGTTTTGTTTTTCGAGACAGGGTTTCTCTGTAGTTTTGGAGCCTGGAACTAGTTCTTGTAGAGCAGGCTGGTCTCAAACTCACAGAGATCCACCTGTCTCTGCCTCCAGAGTGCTGGGATTAAAGGCGTGCGCCACCACCGCCCAATTTGCCTTGTTTTTCAAGACAGGGTTTCTCTATGTAACCCTGGCTGTTCTGGAACCCACTCTGTAGACCAGGCTGGCCTCAAACTCAGAGCTCTGCCTCCCTCTGCCTCCCAAGTGCTGGGGTTAAAGGCGTGTAACACTGCTTCCTGCAAAATAGCACAAGAAGTAATGAGTAGGGGATGGGAGTTCTCACTATATTTGTAGGTTTCCTGAAATCTGAAATATTCTAAGATAAAAAATTATTTTTAAAAATGAGAGGACTTGTCTCATAACTTTGCAATGAGGAATACCTATCAGAGGCAGACAGGCATTGGTAACAGTGATTTAATTTTGATTTAAAATTGGACCATTTTTCCTGTTTTTGTTTGGATTTCAGAGGGTTTTACTATATGTAGCCCAGGCTGGCCTTGACATCATAGTCAAAAATATTTTGGGGGTTTGTTTCTCTGTTTAACAGTCCTGGATGTCAAAAATATTTTGAAAGGAAAAAATTAAGATATCGTAAATGAGGTGTTTACTCCTATGGATTTCAGAGCAGCCTCTGAGAAGCCCAGTGACTTGTCTGTGGTCATATGGAGTGCAATAGTCAGCACCTGGATTCCAATGCTTCAAAGGCCACCATCTTTTCACTACACAAGTCTTGCTCCAATCTCTCATCCTTCCTCTAACCCCCTCTTTGTATCCCTCTTACCGATCTTCTATCCCTTCCCCCTTTTATGCCACACTAGGCTCTTAGTACTTTTGATGACATAGAACTGTCACCAGGAACAGTACTTAGAGTAAGGAACTAGCCACCATAATGAGAAGTGACCAAACGTCTTTCCCCACGGCACCATGCACCATGGTAGATTTTCACCTCTGCCCGACCACATGGGACCACACGAAGCCATTTCTACTCTGACCTCCAGCAGCCAGCAGGTGCATCCAGATTAGCCATCCTTCTCTGTGCCGAGGCTAAAAGCTCTCTCTCTTGGTGCCTCCCACAGCATGGCCAGGACTGCTTTGCTCAGGCCTCAGTCCAAAGCCAAGTGGATGTCTCTTTCTTACACCACCCCCTGAGTTTGTCCCACGTCATCTGGTTCTTGCCTACTCACCAATGAACTGCAAGTAAGGGGCTCAGAACAGCTCAGGGCTCTGGTGAGGCCCCTTGGAGTTGAACCCACCTCCCTCCTGGAGCTGAGTACTTTGCTTCCCTACACACACACACAGAGAGAGAGAGAGAGAGAGAGAGAGAGAGAGAGAGAGAGAGAGAGAGAGAGAGAAGGAGAGAGGGAGAGAGCTAGGCAGTTTGGAATAGTCTTGCTTCCAGTGGCAGAAAGATGGTAAGAAAGCAAGATTCAAGTTTCTGGAAAGTTCCCATATTGGAAGGCTCAGCCCTCAGTCTTCCAACCTGTACTGTGATGTGGCCTTGGACAATCCTCTAACCTTCCAAGCCTCAGCTTCCTCACTATGGGGCACTGGCAGAGGGATGACAAACCTATCCCTACTTGCCTGCCAAGCAGAGCCACCCAACACTTCCCCATAACACGGCACAAGCTGCATGGGGCCACGGCGCCAGTCCTCTTCCGACTGCGATTTCTTCGGGGGCAGTAACTATTCTTTATTGACCCTAATGCTTCCTGCTGCCTAACAGGATAAACTGCACACAACTCTCTCCCAGGACTTCTCTGGGTCAGAGTCGATCCTGAGAGGTACATCCTGTGATCCACATAGAAAAGGAAGTGGCCCAACAGAGACACACCTGGCCCTGCACCAATACATCAGAAGGGTCCAGTGTGCTAGATGGAAGGGCACACAGTAAATTCATGAGCGGACTGCTGTGTGGGTGGGTGTATGGGAGAATAAATGAGTGTAAGGGTGGGCAGAGAGTCCAGTAAACGGATGAGCATTAGGTGAGTAGGTGGGGTGGGTGGGCACCTAACAGATGAACGGGTGAGTGGACTGAGGGGCGGGGGTGCTGATGAGAGGGTGGGTGGATGAACGGATGGGTGTCAGGTTGGTAAACTGATGATAGATCTGTGGGTGCGTGAGTGAATAGATGGGTACACAGGCAGTGGTCCTGGAACTTCCTGTGTTATCAAATCATAAGCAAATAGATTACCCATGGGCTAAGACAAGCAGGGAGGTATTCTGAGACAGTAAAGGACTTCTAACCCAGTAGAGAGAAGATAGCGTGGGGGGGGATCCCACCCATATCTCTAGCTGGCTGCCACCTCCTAGGTGCTGACATTGCTGCCCCCAACCCCAACACACACGTGCACACACACACACACACACACACACACACACACACACACACACGCGCGTATGCGCACGCACACACACACTCACTCACCCGAGCTCCCACCACATGCCCCCAAAGGGGAGGTTGGTAAAGGCAGTGGTAGGCAGTGACCTGCCCCTCCAGTGTCTGCTGTAACCTTCCTCCTGGCTGCTTGTTCTTTGCAGTGTTACACTAGACCTGCAACACTTGGATGCCCGAGCCAATTTTGTCATGCAAATGAATTCAGTCCATTGTAAATCCTTCAGATGGGGTGGTAAGTCTCCCTAAGCCTTGGGGGTGGAGCTACCTGAGAATGACTTCTTTTCATGCCACCAAGGCAACCTCTCAAACCTTTGCATTGGCCAGACCCTTGGTAAGGACCTGAACAGGCCTCACTTGTGGATCTTCTCTCATGATTGGTTAATCGTCTGAGCCCCAGTGGGCCAGCACCCTGTACAATTAGCCAGGGCTCAGCCAAGCCTCTACCTGCGGGCTGAGCTGGTTTTGCCATAACCTCCTGGAGAGCCTGAGCCTCCATCTATCCTGAGCTGCAGAAATGAGCATGGGACCTCCCGGGGCAGCCTCTTCTCCATCTCCTTGGCTCTGCCACAAGGGTAGGACTGACATGTAGACAGGGACCAGACTGGCCTTGAAAACTAGAAAGGCCAAGAGGACAGACGGTCCTCTTGTTCTTGGATAGGGGACATTAAGAAAGTTTGGCCAAAACAAGGCCAGGCTGACATCTACCACTGGTCAAGAACAGGGCAGAGGGCAAACGCCAGATGTTTCTCCTAGGAGGGCAGCCAGGACTCGTGTCAACAGTAACAAAGGTAAGAAGAGAGGTTGTGTTGAGACACAGGGAAGATGATGAGTGACATGGGCCAGTGACAAGACCCAAGGTGGAGGAACCAGGAAAGACTCCAGCTTGCCAGGCCTTTGGCACTAGCCTCAGGTAATTCTCCCAGGAATTCTGAGACTAAAGTCATCCCTACTTTATGGATTAGAAAATTGAGCTAAGGGAAATCACGAGCCTGGCTAATACCATCTTACCAGGGCGATTTAATTCTGAACCCACAGGCCACAGTTTTTATCATCTATGCTCTTTTCTCTGCCACTCCTACCAAGTACCGCCATCAGATGCCACACAGAGCTGCTGATGACAGAAGGGAGAAACTGGATTGGGGGGGGCAAGAGTTGACAAAGGTGGAGTGTGATTTCCAGGAAGTAAGTTGCTCAGAACCCACTACCAACTTCTGTTCTTTAAGCCCCTCCTAAGATGATCCCAACCAGCCAACCTACTGGGCAGGAGCTCTGTAAGTTCAAGGCCAGTCTGTTCTACAGAGTAAAGTTCTAGGACAGCCAGTGCTACAACAAAGAAATCCTGGGGGGGGGGTATCCCAACCCAGTCTTAGCCTGCAGCCACTTCCTGACTGCTCCTGCACAGTACGCTCTGGCCCGCTGTCTCCGGGTCTTTCTCCTGGTGTTCTCTCCTCTTGGAATGCTCTTCCCACCCTGCCTGTTTTCTGAGCTCCAAGGTTTGACTCCTTTGCATTCTGGAGTTCTCTCCTTCTCCCCTTCCACCCCAGTTGTTTGCCGGCATGGACTGACTCTCATCACTAATCCTCAAGGGCCAGGACTGCTCCCAAGTACCTACAGCACTCTCTACACCAGTGACAACCACCCCCAGACAGACCCTCCATGGTCCCTAGTATGCCTGGGGTGCTCTTTCACTCTGATTTCTTCCCTATCACTAAATTCCCCATTATATATATATAATGATATGACTCTTGCATTAATCGGCTCAAAGCATTGCCATTGCCTAGGCTGGTCAAGGCACTTTTGAGGGAGCTGTACAACGGAATGGCCTCAGCTATGAGCTCAGGGCCTCCTGGCCCAGTGGCAGGGCTTTGGGACCTCTCTGTCACCCATGTTGCATGCACCAGTGCTCTCTCCTGCCTGGCAGCCTCCCAGGTCACAGCAGCCTGGAAGGCAGGGTATTGTGAAGGAAAACACCTCCCTGCAACTGGGTGGGCAGCCTTTTCAAGTCCACCTGTGCCTGGGAAGGCACCTTCTTCTCTGGGCCTCAGTTTCCTGCAAGGCAACCAAAAGGATGCCCAGCATTATATTTATGCCAAATTATATAATTATATAAATGCCAAAACTATAGTTATGAAGCAGCAACAAAAGTAATTTTATGGTTGGGGGTCACCACAGCATGAGGTAGTATAATAAGGGGTCACAGCATTAGGAAGAATCACTGAGTTAGATGAACAAGGGAGCGCTGAACCTAGAGACCCTAAGAAACAGTCAATCCCTAGAAAGAGAGTGGCAGGGTTACCCAACACTTAGAATATGCAGGCCTTGTGCTCACGGAGTTCCCAGCCACACCATTTTATCGGGCCTTTCAGCCTCTCTCTGAAGTGGAGTATCAGACCCATTTCACAGAGGGGCTAACAAAGGCCATCTTCCCAAACTATCCAGAGCCCAAAGCCTGGCCCTGCTTCTGCTCAATGACTTGGTTCCTGTCTCTCTTTAGAGTTTGTCTTCAGAAGGCAGAGAGCCTCTCTGCCTGCCTCCTCTGGCTGGCTTGATTTAGGGTGGAAAGTGGGACAGAAGAAAGGGGTACTCGGGCAATAGAGAGGAAAACGACCCGCCTGTCTGGTCATGGTGTTCCAGAGTGTCTGGCTCTTCGTGGACACTCAATGAAATGGTGACTGGGGGCCAAGGTACATGCCAGTAATCCTAGCTGTCAGAACATTGCAACAAGATTGTAAGCTTGAGGCCAACATGTGTTACATAGCAAGTTAAAAGACAGCCCCAGCTACACTGTAAAACCTTGTCTCAGCTCTTCTCACATTCTGCCACCACAGCCACCCCCAAAAACACACAAACAACCCCCCCCAAAAAAACAACAAAAATCCATGAATTGGTATCTGTTCTCACATACATGCTATGGCGTGTACACATGCATGCGTATATACAGACACATACATACATGCTCCCATGTGTACACACACACATAAATATGGGCCATAAAAATGTTTAAAGCATACTAGAGGAAGGGAGAGAGGCAGAGCTCATGGGTCCCACGTGTTCTGTGGTCCCTCTCACACCCCCACATCGAACCTCCCCGCAGCTCCAGGGCAAGACATCTGAAAGGTCCACCTGAAAACTCCAGGATCACGGACCCCCACTCTGCCCTCCCTTCCTGGGCAAACCAGTCCTCCCTTTGGACCTCAATTTCCTCATCTGAAACAAGGTCAGAATGGATCCAAGAAACTGCGCCCCCCCCCCCACGACCCCGAAGTGTCTCTGCAGCAAATCCCTGGAGCTCAGGAAACCAAAGGGAAGGCCCTGCTCCCACCCTCAGGTTGAACGCACTACAGGCCCCTTCCAAAAGCCTAGCCAGTGTGCCCTGACCACACAGCCCCTGTCGGGCCATTCATCAGGGGCTACCGTGCACCAGGCTGCTGGCGGAATGAGGCTGCCTTCTGCTCCTGCTTCTGCGGGCATAATGTATGCCCCGCACCAGGCCCCAGTCACTCAATCCCAGCCGGTCTGCGGAGGCCGAGATAGTCCTTAATGAGAAGAGCCCGGCTTTATCTGCTTTCGACTTCAGCCATTATCTCCCCCAGTCTATAGACACGCAGTTACCTCTGACAATAATGCTCACAGGCAACAAATGCTGATGAGTTTTCTATGCAGTCCGCACAATAAGTCTATCAAAACAACCTCGGAAAATTATGAACCCCCGTGACAGACAAATACAACCAGCTTCGGCGTGAATTTAGAGCCCCCAACGCTACGTTTCTTTTAATTCTTCAGGCTTCCCTTATCTCTGCTGTCCCTCTTCTGGTGGGAAGATAACAGTAATTCTTCTCTGAGCTAGTTTTCCCCCCCATCCACCCCCACCCCGCTTTTTTTTTCCACCCACTGAGTGAGATGTTTTCCGTGTCTTTCTGCTTGCTATAGATAAAGGGTTAAAGACCAACTTATGTTGGGTGCTGGGGAAGGGGGAGGGGGTACAGGAGAGGGGGTGAAGTAATCAGCATTCAAGAGATTGCTATCGGAGAAGCTGCGCAGAGAACAGTAATTTTGCTGGCTTCGGCGAGGGCTCTCTCCATCCCCCCCCCCACCTTTTTTTATGAATGCACATAATGCCTGGAGTGTTGGGGGCAGATAAAAGAATTAGCAGCAGCCAGGGGGACGGAGGCCCAGAGAACAGGGGAGAATTAGAATGTCTATCTTTGTCTCTTCCGGCTCATCCAGCCAGCCGAGGCTCCCGGCTCGTAAACAATTTAATCTTTTTGCTACAGTTAAAATACAAAGGCAGCAAGCTTCCTTCCTCCAAATGGAAAAGGGAGGAGGAGGGATGAGAAGAGGATGGGGCTGGGGGCTGGGGGTGGGGGCGATGATGGAGAAAGAGAGAGAGAGAAAGACTGACACCACCAACTTTGCCGCTGCTGGCTTAGTCTCTTGACCCTTGAGATCTTAATAGTGTCCCCTTACCACCGCATAGGGAACACACACAGCCCAGACCTAGCTTGGCCCAGCCTACCTAAGGACTGAAGGTGCAGCCAATGGGGTCAGGGTTTTATTTCTGTCTGCCTAGAAGGTGCCATGTCTGCTCACAGGGAGCCTCTTTCCTTGGGTATGCATTCTCAAGGCTTGGTCTTGCTCCTCCTCTTCCCTCCTCTCCTTCTTGTTCCCTTTCCTCAGAGCAGGGCTCAAGTCATATAAAAGAAGCACAACTTCTATTTCCCAGTAGACAGTAAGCTTGCAGGGTGGAGATGACCATGTTCGCCAGTAGACAGCAAGAAAGACATGTTCGCCAGTGGACAGTGAGCTTGCAGGGTGGAGATGACCCTGTTGGACAGTTGGCTCAAGGGCAGGCCTCCCTGCTCAGAATGGAGGCCCCAGCTCTCCAGCTCACACGAGTCAGTGAGAGAAAAGCCAATACGTAAGAGGGCTCTCTCTCTCTCTCTCTCTCTCTCTCTCTCTCTCTCTCTCTCTCATAGTGAAGGGATAAGGGAGCCCTTCTGCAAGATCATATCGTTTTGAGAAAACTGAGATTTCACCCTATTAAAGAAGCCTCCCTAGGGGCCCTAGCTATTGCTAGAGTTACAGAGGAGGCCCTCAAGCCTGGACATGCTCAGAGCAGCCAGTGTCCCAAAGTGTTCACTGTACCACACACACACACACACACACACACACACACACACACACACACACACACACACACACTGTGGTCATCTTTAGCCAACCCAGCTGTCCTCTTCTCACATGTAATATGGAAAAAACTAGTATCATAGGGCCAAGTTGGAAACCAACTTCTCCCTTCTTCACCCTGGTACTGCTTGGAGGTGATAACTTCTGAGTATTAGCACTAGCCTCGAGTTTCCAGTCCTCTCTTGCTCGGGAACGTTCAGCCTCCTTCCTCACCTCTGGAGGACCACAGACAGCAGAAAACCTGACAAAACCAACTGACTGCTGTCTGCGTAAGTTGATAGATGGAAATCTGAGTGAATAAATGAAGTCAAATAAATCAAGGCCTGGGAAGAGGGTAAGTGTGAGCGATACACACCACCCAGAGGAAAAGGATGAGGAAGGAGCAATAGGAAGAAGGGATGGGAAATCAGAAGGATGGAGAATGGCCGGAGAATCGGGCCTTCTCTTTGCTTGCTCCACTAGCTGGAGACACTGAGTTAATGGAGAGAACCAAACCAGAGGCCAAGGCTCAACGGGTGGCATCCCAGCCAAGGCATGGCCATCATCACATCACAATGAAACCTTCAAGCCCTAGGCGTTGGCGTCCTTCCCAGGAAGGTATGGGGGAAATCCTGAGCCTGGAGTCGCGGGATCTAGGCTTACCTGCTGGCTCTTTCTTGTTGGCTCTGTAAATCTGAGTAGGTCCATTTTTCTGACCACTGGGTCTTCGTCTGCAAAATGAAAATGATAATGACTGAGAAGTTTGTCTTAGCACATAGTAGGGATCTAGCAAATTGTTGGCCCCACTACATAGAAATAATGCCTTGTGACAAGACTAGCAGTGTAATAAGCCAGGGATGCGCTCTGGAGCTCCTGAGAGAAGATTCCAGTTTATTATTTTCTTAGCTATTCATCTGATCGCTGCCCTTGACTCCATGGTAAAGAGAAGCGGGACTGACCATCTCATGAGAGAGACAACAGCTACTTCTTCCAATGTCCCTGTATGCCCTCAAGCTGGAGAGTGGAGAGTTTAGACACCCTGTGGAGGTGGAGTTCTGTGGAATGAGGAGGATGTAGCAACCCATGCCTGTTTTTCTGACTTTGTAGTGAGGAGCTACACTTCACACCTCCTCTGGAAGCCACACCCTGCCCCCACTTCGCCTTTCCAAGTGGTACCCACCTTTGTCCTTCTTGCCCTTCACTCCCATGTCCCTCTGAAAATAACCTCCATGTGTCTCAAAAGAGCTAGGAGCAAAGCACGGTATGAACATGGATTTTTATAAGAGGTACCGAGTTTACTGTTTAGTGTCTGCATCTTATATATAACAGACACCAGTCACTCTTTCTGGTTTGGTTTTGTTTTTTGTCCCCCTGCCACCTCAAGACAAAAGTTTCTCTGTGTAGCCTTGGCTGTCCTGAAACTTGCTCTGTAGACCAGGCAGGCCTCAAACTCAGAGATTCATCTTCCTCTGCCTCTCGGGTGCTGGGATTAAAGGCGTGCACCACCATGCAGCTTTAATCACTCCCTTTTTTTTTTTCTAGGAGTGGGGAAAGCAAGGTTTCATTTTGGCCAGGCTGGCATTGAACTCACTGTGTAGTCTTTCATGCCCTTGCTCTCTTAATTGTCCTCACTCTGTCTCCTAAGCATTGAGGTCATAGGCATGAATCACCATACCTAGCTTGTTCCCAAATATACATTTAAAACAACAAAACAAGTTTCACTGTGTACCCCTGGCTGGTCTGGAACTCATTATGTAGACCAGGCTGGCCTTGAACTCATGGAACTCTGTCTTCTGTGTGGTTACTGTGCCCAGCACTTTGTGGGTTTTTTGAGACAGGTTCTCATGTAGCCCGAGCTGGCCTCAGACTTCCTAGGTAGCTAAGTATCTTAGTTACTTTTCTATTCCTGTGGTAAGACATCATGACCAAAGCAATTTATAGAAGAGTTTATTGGGGCTTACAGTGTCAGAGGGTTAGAGTCTATGACCACTATGGTGGGGAGCATGGCAGCAGGCAAATGGGTGTGATCCAGAGCTATGGGGGAGCAGTAGCTGAGAGCTTACATCTAGATTCACAAGCACAAGGCAGAGAGAACTAACTGGGAATGGTGTGGACTTTTGAAACCTCAAGGCTCACCCTCAGTGATACATACCTCCTTCAACAAGGGCTTGCCTCTTAATCCTTAAACAGCTCCACCAACTGGGGACTAAGTATTCAAATATATGAGCCTATGGGGGCCATTTTCATTCAAACCACCACACCAAGGATGGCCTTGAACTCTTTTTTGTTTGTTTGTTTTTTTAGGTTTTACATAATGGTGTTTCTCTGCTTAACACTGGTTGCTGACTGTCCTGAAATTCCTCTGTAGACCAGGCTAGCCTCAAACTCAGAGATCTGCCTACCTCTGCCTCCCAAGTGCTAGGATTAAAGGCATGTGCCACCACCGCCCAGTTAGCTTTGGACTTTTGATCTCTCAGTTTCCATGACTGGAATGCTGGAATTACAGGCACGATCCACTACACCTGAATTTTGGTTTGGTTTGGTATTGGGGATTAAACCCCAAATACCGAGCAAGCTAGACAAGCATTCTACCAGCTGAGCTATATCTCCGAATCCCTCCAAATATACACCTTAAACATACATAATCTTGGTCACGTTCTTATCCAAGGCATCTCAACTTGTCCACATGTCTGCATGTCAGAATCCCATAGGTTAGCTCTAAGGCTTCTTAGCCCTGAGCCCAAGCCTGGAGATTCTGCATCAGCAGATGTGTGTGGACTTTGGACCCGAGGGGTAGGAAACAGGCTTCTGGGACCCTGGGGAGTTCCACTGAGCAGTCTGAGCTGGCGTGGTCTGTCTTTCGCTGACAACAGTTTCATCTTCTTCATTCAGCCACTCAACAACACTTTCTGAGTGTCTGGTATCTGTCTGTCTGTCTTTGTGTGTGCTGGAAAGAGATTTCAGAAGAGGAGAGGCTGAAAAACCACAAGGCACAAAGAAGAATGCATAAGGTGATCCCCACTCCCCAGGCTCAGCCCCCAATACACCAACCTTGTTCCCTGCCCAGGGTGGCTAGGGCTTCTTCCCCAAGCAATTCTGTGCTGTCTAAGCAGAGGGCCTTGGAATTCTATGTCCTTGTCATTAATCACATCCAATCATCATTCGGTCAGTCATTCATAAAACTGATACATGACCTACTACACCGCAAGGTACTCACCTGGGGGTGGGGAGAGATAAGAGCTGACTTCAAGGAGTATAGCGCTTAGGAAGGGTTCCTTCGCATATAGCAGCTGGACAAATGCCTCAGAGGTGAGATCTGAGTGAGCAGCTCTGGGGTGGGGATGGGTGGGGTAAGTCAGAGTTCGTGGAGACTCCATTCTCCAAAATCCAGAGCTCCTTGGCAAACACAGAGGTCTTATCTCATCAGAGAAGTGAAGCACTTCAGCCAAGGTCACACAGCTGGGTGCTCCATAAATAGGTGGTGACTCTGCTGAGATTATTCACCAGCCCCAATTACATCTTAACCACTAATAACTTGGCTCACACTCCCCTAATGGGATTTCCTCCTTGGACATCAGCCTTCCCTTCCCCCTTCCACTGACACTGGCCAATTAGACAAGGGCAGGTGCTGTGATTGGGGTCACAGTGAGAGGAAGAGATGAAGAGGACCACAGCTCACCCCCAGCCTCAGCTGAGAAAGAGGTGATCCGTCTCGGGCACTCACAGCCTGTAATGAAGTCTGGGAGACGCTTGCCCATGAGGCAAGAGGGGCGGGTTTGGAAGCTGATCACTACCACCACCCCATACCACTTTTCTGCTCCCTATCTGAGACCAGCAGGCCTGGAGAGAGAGGCAGGACTACATGGAGATAGACAGGCAGGCGAACAAAGCTGGAGATAGCCAGACAAAGCAAGAAAACAGGGCTGGAGCTCCAGGGCAGCCTGCTTGGCTAGTGGCCAGGCCAGGCCCTTTGGTCAGGTCTCCCTCCTCCCACCCCAGTGCTGGGATGCAGAAGACCCAATACCTCTGCTATTCAGGAATACTATAGTGGCTAGGGGCAGACCCCTCTGAGCACTTTCTCCTTGTGGGGCGCCACAGGCTCAAGCAGGATAGAGCCAGGCTCTGCTGAAGGCAAATAGGTCTGCAGGTATGTCAGCACATCTGTCTTTGGGGCCAAGGTCAAGGGCTCAACTGCTGTAGACTGAGGCACAGAGTGTGTGCAGAGCAGGTGCCTGCACACCAGCTGTGCTTGAGTCAGCAGCCTCTGCCCCAAACAGAGCACAGTATGGTTCTCTCCTGATCTCAGGGGAGTCCACAGTCAGCTAATCTGGAGCCTTGCAGTCCCCAGAGCGCCAAGTCTTTTGGGTCTAACTTAAATCCCTTCTCCTGCAGCTTAGAGCCAATTCCAGCGGTCGCGCTGAGGCATGCAAGCAAAGAGCAGGTGTTTCAGGGTGCCAGCTTCGTTCCAGTCCCCCACTCAACAGCCTGGCCAGCTGGAGCTGTCTGAAGGAGCCTCCATGCTCCGAATCACACAGAGAAAGAGTCTGGGTGTGGGACCTGCCAAGATTTCTGATTGGGGTGTGGGTTTAAGAGGTGTATGTGGTCTTGAGGACACAGGTAGGAGGACATGAGCTTGCCTCAATCCGGATCCCCACTTAATCCCGGGCCAGACACACCCAAGTCCCAACCCAAAACATCTGCCCTGCTCTGCTCATCCACTTTCCACACCATTTCCCTTCAGTCTAGATATATCTGTCCACAGACAGGACAAAAAAACAAAACCAAGAGCTGGTAGACTGGTGAGGATGGGTCAGGGAAGGAAGGCCAGTCCAGGCATACCTTGCAGAAGGCCTCTTCAACTGACCCTTGTCAGTCACCGGGCTGACTGTCCCCTGCCAGTCCCACCCATCCCAGCAGGAGAGCCTGGCTCTGTTGGGCTCCACAGCCTAGAGCATCTGCACACCCTGAGCCGACCCAAGGGGTGCCTGGTCTGCCCCCACGGTGTTAAGTGCAGGGTCCAGGCTTAAGTCGCTATTAAGCTACAGAGGAAGAAAGAGAGGGACGAACAGCCTGTTTATTTCCATCTCTCTCTCGACTCCCCCATCACATGGACCTCCTAGCTACAAGAAAAGAGGAAAGGGGAGGGGGGTGGAACTGCACTAAACCAAACTGTAGTGCAATTACAGCTGGGGAAAAAAGACACACGTTAAATGGATGTTTCTGCACAAAAACCCCAGGCTGACAGCATCTCTGGCCTTGCGAGGGGGAAAGGACTGTGCCTGGGTGTTTACATAGCCGAAATCAGGGAGAATTATGCTGTCATACTGACAACTGTAGGAGGACAATTTTAAAATTACACCGTTCAACACCTTTAATGATTTGTAACAGAAGAGGTGTGGCTACTCCTATTAAATGTGTTGCCAAATCAATAAAAGGGATAATTGGAGTTGTTAGAGCAAATTATAGCAGCGTTTCTTCTGTTGCTGTACAATGTTGCCTTGTAAACCGCTATTACAGGCAGCGCCGTATTTCTCTCTTATTTGGGCGCTTTGTAATGAGTTGGCATTTTGCGGCATAATAGTTCCACTTTCTTTTGTGGAGCGCTCACTTTAACTTTTTCTCCTTTGTGCAGCCTATAATTTCCTCGCCCTCCCTGCCTCCCCGCCTGTTTTCAGAGGTGGCTGTGCTGCCTGTCAGGTGATAAACTATATTATTTCACATTATTTTCCGGCCTTTTCAATTGGCAGTCAGATGGCGTTGAGGGGTAGATGGGTCTGAAGGGATGGGGTTGGGTGAAGTGGCAAGAGAGGAGCCAGGACCAGGAGGAGAGTTTAAAAAAAAAAATTCACATTGACAGAAAGGAAAAGTAATGAGAGAGAAGGCTGGCCTTAGTCCCAGGGGTGGGGGCTTGGCCCTTTAAACACAGGACTTTGGACAGAGCTGTGAACTGCCCGCTGGAGGAGGGGAGGCATTGCCCTGTCAGGTCTAAGCATTCCACAATATCTGACTTACCCTACTCATTTAAACAAACTAATAATTATCCCAGTACTGAGAAGATATCGATCCTAATGTCCCCCACACCGCACCACAGGAAAGGTGTGGGGCTCCACCTTGGGAACACCTTGGGACTCCCAGGAGGATTAGCCAGAGGGGACAGACAATCCATTTCCCCCTGCTGGGAGAGCTGATAGCACAGGTACCGGTGTTCTCCGCAGAGGCTGGAAGGAACCACGGATCTAGTCCTGGGGATGTATCCGTTGTCTCATAAGAGCGCAGAACCAGGAGTTCTTGGTTCCTGACTTGATGGTGCTTCCTCCGCTCACCCACTCTCAGGCCTTGGCCCCCCGCTGGGACGGAAAGAGTCCTTGGGCAGCTGGGGGCTCACCCTGCTGTGCACATCATTCAGTTTCTGTGACAGCAATAAAGTCCTGGCCTAGACAAGCCTCACTCAGTCAGTCCCTGCGCTGGCCTACAGGGCCATCAATCTGAATTACCAAGAGGTCTCAACGAGAGACAATTGGAAAAGAAACGCTGCTTTATTACTTCCACGGGGCCGCCATCCCTGGAACCCATCTGCTGCCAAGCAGTATGGTGGCAGGAGCAGCGTGGAGAGCAGATAAGACTTGATGGTGGACAAATAAGACTCGTTTGCAGCGAGCGGCATCGATTTGCTTGCCAACCAGGAGCAAAGTTCTAATTCGCTCTGGTAGGTTCCATGAGCATCCTCCGTTTCCCGTCCTCCATTTATCAAGCTAACTTTATCCTAAAAGGGCACGTGACAGTCAAGCTGCTTAGGCACATCCAGAAGAAGTTTGGAGGACTGGGGTCCCAGGGCTTGCCACTAACCCAGGACAGTTTTCCACGGACAGACACCAGCTTTCCAATATGAACACTGGTTAGTCTCCTAGAAATCCCAGCAAAGGGCAGATAATGCGCATGGTCCATGCAGATGATCTTATAATATCACTTTCCACAGGAGCTGAGATTTTTTCTTTATTCCGGATTAGGCTCACTAGGCTTCAGCTCAACCAAGAGTTAAAGGTCAGTTCATCCATGCACTTTTCTTTTCCTGGTACTGGGCACTGGGAGGAGGTCACACCCAAGGCCTTGTGCATGCTGAGCAAGAACTCAGCCAGCTGGCCAAACTTTCAGTCCCTTAATTATCAGTTTTGCTGGTGTTAACTATCTCTCAAGATTCCCAGCACTGTGCTGAGTGCCTATGAGACAGAGCTGATGTCCTGGTGGGGGCTGATGACAACTATAAACACAACAGTAGTCCTTACACAAGGATTTGTGCAAAGAATTCTTTCACGAGAGGACTTGGGCTGTGGTAGAAAGAGCAAGGGATAGTCCAGAAACCTGGCTTTCGGGCCAATACTTAAGGGCACTTTCTGCCATAAAGTCTCAGTTGAGTGTGTAACTGAAGGACATATTTATTCATGCCAAAAACATATCACAGAGTCCTAGTATGTGTTGGATGCTTCAATAGGCACCGAGAAACAATAATGGGGTAAGCAGAGAACTCATGTCTATGGCGCTTCAGGTCTAGTTGCAGAGACAGACATCAAATAATCATAGCACCATGTAATTACAGAACGTGATAAATGCCAGGAAAAGGAAGGACATGAGTTCATCCATAATAACAACCTGGAAGCAACTCTGATGCACGAAGGAGGCCAGAGGGCTGGAGTGCAGTGGCCTGAAATAAAGCTGTAGAGGTGGGCAAGCAACCTGGGGTGGTTAGGGACATGTCAAGATCTGGCCCTTGATCCAAGCTTGCAAGCTAACTCCACAGAGGGACTGTAAGCAGGAGAGTGGAGGAATCCTGCTTGCTGCAGCCATCTCTTGCAGACTGGATCAGAGAGACTCAGTGCAGAAGCAGAGAGGCCAGTTGGGAGTCCTTCACAGTATTCAGTGAAAGCAGGCACAGTAGTTGACAGTAAACAAACGAAAGGACACTTGGCATCATTTGTCATCAGAATGACAAAGTTCTGCCACCGTGCTATTCCACTCTGTGTCCATAGAGTGGTGGGAATGTGAGACACTGACTAATTGACAGGATGGAAAGGGTGGGAGTTCTCACAAGGTGCTAGAGGAATGGAAATTAATATAAACACTTTGAGCAGGGTCAGGCAAGGGGATTGGTAGTTATCTGCTGATGCTAAGAACAAGTGCATTTTATGACCCAGCCTGAGTTTCATTAAAAGACTTGCACTTCATTTATAATAGACAAAAACAGGAACAACAAATAGCGGCAGCAGGTAATCCTCTCTCTCGAATTGTGCTAAAGGACTGAAGCCGTCCTTTCTTCTCATGAAAGGCATTGGGATAAGGTAGAAAGAGCGTAGAATAGGAAAACCAGCTTCCAGGTCTGTGCCTGAGGTCAAATGTCCAATAACTGTAGAGTGGGCAAATAAATGACGCTCTGTCCACATCTTGGAACAACATTCAGCCATTAAAAAAGGACCAACCTACAGATGCACTCAACACACACAGGTCTCATACCGAAAGGGGACAGAGTTATTTTTACTTCAAGTTCAGAAGCAGGCAAGATGCAGCACAGTTTGTGACATAGCTTGCCCAAAGCCCCAGGTTCAATCCCCAGCACTACATAAAGTAGAGTGGGTAGTCCAGGTCTGTAATCCCAGGACTTGGGAGGTGGAGGCAGGAGGATCAGGAATTCAAAAGCCTCCTTGGCCACAAATCAAGCTCGAGATCAGTCTGAGCTATAGGAGACTCTATCTCAAATAAGCAAACAAGTGAACAGGCAAGAGAAATCCCTAAGAATTTCAGATGGGATGTTGCTACCCTGAGGCACAATGATGACTAGGGGAAGGGAGCCTGCAGGAAGGCTGGAGTCCTCTCTGTCATCCTCCAATGGGTGGTGACACAGGTGTAACAGTTCTTCCTGGCAGTGTCCTGAGGGTTGAATGAGATGGTGTATAGGAGAGATTGCCCCCCTCCCTCACAGAAGCTTTCTTGCTGTGTACACAAGGGAGGCAAAAGGAGCTGGGACTAGCCCAACAACTCATACCACCTGGGAAGAGCACAGTAAATGTTTGGCCACAGGATGTGTCCTGTGGTTTTGCAAAAGCTTCAGGACTGACTGGGAGGCCTTTGACCAGCCTCATAATCAACAAGGCCAGGAGCACGTAGTGCTTACCACTAGTAAAAAAGCCTCTGGCTTCCAGCTGCCATATCACCACTGGTGACTGTCCCCAAGTTCCGTTTTTATCTTAATTGCATTGAATCACACCATTTTCATGGGATAACGGGATTTCCACGGGTGACATAAAGTTGTAACTAAGGCTAGATGAAGCTGTTGCTGGTAAAATGGGATGAGAGGTGCTCAGGGAAGCCACAGAGAGTTTCCCAAGTGTCCTTCTTAACAACCATGTGATGTGGACATTCCAACTGATAACACCAGAGCTTAAAGAGGGGCCAGTTTTTGCCTTGAGCCCAAGCCATTTCCACCATGTTTCAGCTGCCCTGCTGGTCCTTTGGTGCTGTCATGGCCTGAACAGTATATGGCAAGGCAAAGCTGAGGCCACTGGACTCGGTAGGCCTAGGCATGGACTGGCAAAGACCCTAGTTAACAACTTCCCTTGGCAGAGCTCCTCCTCCTCACCCCCCTGAGGCGGGACCATTTCATGGCTCACTTCTCTTGAGGGTCCCCTAGGGAGCGATGCTACTTAGGAGGAGCAGGTCCACAGAGCCACCAATCATCGCTGCTCTGAAAGTTTTTTGGGCCATGATTGTTCTTGTCATGGTCGATGGTGTGGAATTGTGGGTCTAATCCAAATTCCTACGTGAGAGCACAGTATATCCCAAAAGTCTCTAGGGATCCTCTGCCCTCAGCCAGTGGCTTGGGAGTCTGTTTGCTCATAGGACAGTGAAGCCTTGAAATGAGCCTCTGCAGCCAAGAGCAAGGCAGCAAGAGTCTCCATTTGAAGACCCAGGTGTAAGAGACAGCTTTACTCTATAACATTCTTTAACTTCCGTTCTGCAGATGCTGCTAAAAGTAGAGGAGAGTTCAACCCAAACATTGCTGAAATTCTTCCACGGTCTTGCCCTTTCCCCAAACTTGCATCTACTTTAAGGGACACATCTGGAGTTGGGGAGTGGGAGGGGGAGTTTGGTGAGTGCCAAAGGATTCTCCACACTCTATTGACCAGGAGCACCCTAAGAGAACCTCATTCGTGCCTGTGTAGCACCTGCAGCTATGCTCTCTCAGTTCCTGATGGAGGGGTCACTGGTACTCCAGGCATCTCCAGGGCGCCATCTCCATGCACACACTGTTCAACCATGCCTTCGTGGCTCTCCACAGTGGGTCTAGGCTCCACTGAGATCCAGTCATGTCTCAGTTCTGGACTTGGAACCCTCATGCATTCCTCTGAGGCCCTGGTTTCTGAAGACCAGAGTCCCCAAACCTCAAGATTCTTACTTTCCATTCAGCCTGTCCCCAGCACCAAAGGAGGGAGTCCAGAGATGTGAGGGGAGTAAAGAGGGGGAAATCGATATGCATTTCAAAGCAATCCTACCACAAAAGTACCTTTGCTTGGTAGGGAATGTTTATTGAGCCCCCAGACTCAGGCTAGATTGCTGGGCATGATGGTGTCCATTTGTAATTCCAGCACTCGGGAGACCGAGGAAGGAGGGTTGAGAATTTGAGGCCCTCCTGGGCAACATAGTGAGATCTTGTCTCAAAATATAAAGGGGATAGGTGAAATAAGGAGGGGAAAAAAGGAAGGAAAGATGGATGGATGGAGGGAGGGACAGAGGGAGGGAGGGAGAGAAGAAGGGAGGGAGGGAGGGAGAGAGGAGGGAGAAGGAGGCATACCATATACTAAACAAAGGAAACCGCAAAACCCTGGCTCTAGACTATTGTAGTTCCGACTACAGCTGTCTGTCTGTCCCACAACTCTAACTTCAGTTCCTTCAGCAGTAAAATAGATTAAACATATGGCATTATGTACTTTTTTAAAAATGTCTAGCACAATGCCTGTTACAAAGTAGGAGACTAATAAGTGTATCCTCCAGAAAAGCAGCTAGGAGAGCTCAGAGGAGACTAGGTGGGTCTGGTCCATGAAAGCTACAAGGAAGCTGTTTTTGTTGTTGTTTGGCCTTCCTCTCTGTCTCTCTCTCTCTTTTTTCTCTCTCTCTCTCTCTGCTTTTTTCTTTCTTTTCTTTTTTTCCTTTTTTTTTTTCATTTAGAAACCCCTTAGAGAGAGAGAGAGAGAGAAAGACTTCAGCATGAAGGAACACCAGCCAGGACCAACCACTACCAAGGATCTTGGCATTTGTGCCTCTTAGCCCAGATGTTTAGGCAAGCGTGATCCAGACGTCCTGTAAGAATATTTCAAGAATGGTTACAATTCCAAGCTGAGGGCACATTCACCCGAAGTGCTGCTTAGATCACTGATGCATTGAGTGTGGGGCTGCAGAGGTTCATGTATTTAAAAGATTGGTTACTCAGGAGTGAGTCAGGCTGAGGGCAGGCCAGGGAGGAAGCTGGGCTCCCTCCTGAAGGCGGTGCTAGTGGGAGAGAAGAGGCTGGGCATACCTTCCCAGGTGCATTCTAAGCCCTCTCCTTGCTCTGAGCTAAATCCCTAGAAAGCCCCATAGCTGCACTACACAGGTTAGACTGTTGCAGGGTCGCCTTCATTGAGTTCGGGCTTTATCACCATGCCCTCGGCTTTTATTGAGGGCAGACACATGAAACGGCCACAGGAAGATCACGGCTACCCTGGCTGTAAACCTGCAGCTGGAGGCTTTGTCCATTATACTGCGCGGAGCCCCTGAGCAAAGCCTTGTGTGATGCCTGTCTGATTGGACAAAGTGCTGCAGACTGTAGGAAGGTCTGTTTCTATTAGGGGAGGAGCCAGGGAGTGACACGCTTTTTCTCCCAGAATGTGGAAATTCTGCAGCCCAATATATTTCCCTTTTCACCCCTGTTGCCAAGGAGCTCATAGCTCTAATTTCATGTCGCATCAGCTCTGTGCCTGAACACCCTGTCCTCCTCCTCATTGCCTTTCCATTTTAATTTCAATAACTCTTGTAAATGTGTCCTTTGAGAAAAGCTTTTATGAAAAGAATTCCCATCTCAGAGGCTGGTGTACAATAGGTATTCAATAAGTACTTGGTGAATGAATGAAGTAGTAAATTGAAAGGCCAAATTTTAATTCTGGTTGGCAGCCAGGTATGGCAATCCAGAGGCAGATACCTCCAGTGCCAGGGTACAGCCCACAAAACAATAAATTTTTTTTCTTTCTTTTTTTTTTGTTTTTTTTTAAGACAGGGTTTCACGCAGCCAAGAAAGCTGGCCTTGAACTCTCAATCCTCATTCATCCATTGCCAGGGAGGCAGGATGGGATTACAGGTTTATGCCTCCTGCCCAGTTTTGTGCTGTGATGGAGACAGAACCCAGAGCTTGTGCACAAGTGAGCTACACTCCCAGCCCAATATGGGACATTTAAGGAATTCACAGAATGGACTTGCATCAGTCAGTTTTGCATTGCTGTAATGAAAGAAGACTTGTCAAGAAAAAAGGTTTTGGGGTCTGCGAGTTGGCTCTGTGGGTGAAGGTGCTTGCTGCGCAAGCCTGGAGAGCACAATCCTCAGACCCCGTGTAAAGGTGAAAGGAAATAACTGGTTCTACAACGTCATCCTTTGGCATCCACACGGGTGTTAATGGCGCACGTAGACATGCACGCACACCATACACCTCAAGAAAAAGTTTTTAAAACTCCTTTAGCTCAGCCAGGCGGTGGTGGCGCATGCCTTTAATCCCAGCAATCAGGAGGCAGAGGCAGGCGGATCTCTGTGAGTTCGAGGCCAGCCTGGTCTACAAGAGCTAGTTCCAGGACAGGCTCCAAAGCCACAGAGAAACCCTGTCTCGAAAAAACAAACAAACAAACAAACAAACAAACAAAACAAACAAACTCCTTTAGCTCAAACTTGATGGTTCTAGCCCATGATCAAATGGCTTCATAGTTTGGGGCCAGGTTTAAACATCAAGAGAGGATGATGTGGCAGAGCAAAAAATTCTATGGCCAGAAATCAAAGAGGGGAAGAAGAAGGGGCTGGGACTCCACGATCCTTTTCTAGGACACACCTGAATGACCTGAGGACCTCTCTGTAGGCCCCACCTTCTGAAAGACTCGACCAGCCCCCAGTAGCACCACAGTTTTACACTTGAGTCTTTAGGTCCTTTCAACCTCCCAACTATAGCGGGTCTCTTCTGGACTGAGGGAGGAAGAGCACCTTATGAATGCTCAAAGTCTGAGTACTGTTCCGGAGATGCTGAGCCAGGGAAGAGAGGAAACAAAACTGAAGGGGACGGGGCAGGATCCGAGCTATCATTAAGGACTATCCATCCCATCGCTCCCTGGCCTCACTCCAAGTCAGGCCATCTTGCATCCCAGCTCCTGTGCAATTACATGGACAACTGCACTTTACAAACTGCGTACAGTATAGTCACCCATTGGACGCTGTGCCAACCTGTGAAGGGAACAGTGTAGCCTTGTCCCAATATTCCAGATGGTAGGATAGCTCCTGAGCTACTCTGTCCCTTATGGCCAGCTCTTAGGCATATGTAGCTAGCATATACTGATTAGGGCTAGGACAAACTGAAATGCATCCTGTAAGTACAAAAGACACAAAAGAATGTAAAAATGACTCATTAATTATTTTATATTGATAACATGTTGAAAGGATATTTTCTTGGTTCTAGTGAGTTAAATAAAATACATTCTTTTAAAGTTATCATTATTATTTTATTATTACTGGAGTGTGAGTGTGTGAATGTGTGTGTGAGTGTGTGAATGTGTGTGTGCGTGCGCGCCAGGGCACATCTGTGGAGGGCAGAGGGCAACTTTGGGGAGTTAGTTTTCTCTTTCTACCTGTTAAGGCAGGGACTCTCTTGGTTCTGCCACACTGCATACTCCAGAGTATGTTGAGAGTTTAAGGCTAGTCTAGAATACATAATACCCTGTATCTAAACAATCAAACATGTAAAATACATTCACTTCCTGATCAAAGAGTGTTGCTTGTTCTAGGCACACTTTTTACACTGAGCCCAGAGCCCCACACACGTTTAACACACACCTTCCACCTCTGAGCTACATTCCTTAGCTCCTTATTTGCTTTTTCTCTCTTTTTAAGGAATATTTATTGATTTACTTATTTGGGGGTAGTGCAGGTGTGCCACAGCGCACGGGGAGGTCAGAGGTCAGTTCACAGGAAGCTCTCCCCTCCCACCAGGAAGATTCCAGGGATTCAACACGGCTTGTCAGGCTTGGTGGCAAACGCCTTTTATACTAATTTTTTTAACACTTTAATTTACTGTTTATTTCGTGTGTATGTGAGTGGGCCCACAGTGGGAGGTCAGAAGAAACCTGTGGAAGTTGGTTCTATTTTTCCACCATGTGGGCCCTGGGAATCAAACTCAGGTCTTCATGCTTGGTAAAAAGCAGCTGAGCCATCTTGCTTGCCCCTTGTTTTTTAATTACTAAGGATTTAAAGGTGCTTCTTGTGTATATGACTGGTGGGGATGCAAATCAGTATAAACTTTCTTTTTTTTTTTTTCTTTTTAACCAAGATTTGAGGAAGGGATGTATAAACTTTCTAGAAAACAACTTGACAATGGAAATTTTAATTTTTTTAATTGCATATCTTTTTACCTACTACTTCATGATATGTGTCCTAAGGAGACAAAGATGTGTACTGGGAATTTTCCTTTTTTTGAGACAGGGTCTTACTGTATAGCTACAGCTAACTTGAAACTCACTATGTAAACCAGGCCTTGAACTCAAAGAGATCTGCCTGCCTCTGCCTCCTGAGTGACAGAATCAAAGGTGTGCACCCTCATGCCTGGCGTGGGTGGAGATTTTTGTACAAAGATGTATGGTATTGTTTATAAGAGTGAAATATTCCTAGCAATTAGAGTAATGATCAAATAAAATTTTACATACCAATTAGATCATGCTAAACATAAAAAATGTGTTTGAAATCTTTAATAGCAAGGGTCAGTGTGCTTTTTATAATGTCAGCAGGAAAAGCACCCAAGAAGGTGTATGTCGTGCTGTGCTATGAATGGCATGGGATGCACATATAGATTTGCATAAAAATGCAAAAATGCAAAAATATTCTGCTAAGTGTTTTTCTTCTGAGATTATGTACGATATACATTTTCTTTACTCTTTCCTGTTTTCTACTGTTCTGAATTTAGCATGTATTACTTTTATAATGAGGAGATTAATATTATAAAAATCTTAAACTCTCAACCCAATTAAAAAAATAAGCAAAGCATATGCATGCATGATGCAAAAAAACAGGGAATATGGCAGGAAAATTGTCTATAAATATAAAAATCCCCAGTCTCAGTAGTAATCAGGGAAATTAAAGTAACAAAGAGATTTTTTTTTTTACTGGCATACCAGTTTAGCAAAAAAAAAAGGAGAATGGCAAAGAAGTAATGAGATGGAGATTGTCTACTGTGCTTTAGAGGAGAGTTGTCCTCTTTGTGGAGGACAGTTAGGTGACAACTATGAAAATGTTAAAGGTCCATTCTCCTCCATTTGCTAATTCCACTGTTAGGTATGAGCCCACATGTGCAAGAGGCCTCTATTACCATGCTTAGGGAAGCACTGCCTATTGCATTTAATATGAAAAAATTGGAAACAAGGCACACGCCCATCAGTGGGAGAATTATGGTGAACACATTCTGTGGAATAGTAGGTAGCAGCTAAAAGAATAGAATAGAACCATATCTTCTGCCATAAAATGAGGCAGAGGAATAGTCAAACCAGTGCAGCAGAATAAGCACACTCAAGACAGGTTTCTATCTAGGCGTGTGTGTGCTTACATATGTGGATTTGGGAAATCTTGCTGAAGGGAGAGAGTGTGAAGCGTGAGACTGGTGTGGAAGGAGGTGGCAGGGGACTTGTCCTGTGGATCCACAAACTTCTCTATCATTACTAAGAGTTTAAACTCAGGGCTCAGTGGGTAATGGCAGTTGCCACCAAGCCTGATGACCTGGTGACCTGGTGACCCAGTACTCACATGGTGGAAGGAGAGAACTGACTTCTGCAAGTTGCCCTTTGGCCTCCACGCACGAACTGTGGCATGCATGTGTGTGCACACACAGAGATGTTAGCAAAGAAAGAAGAAAAACTAAAATAAAAAGAGTTCAAACTAAGAAGAGGAAACATATGAATTCAAAGTGACTTTACCACTTACTGTGTGACTTTGGGCAAATTGCTTAACTCTTCAAAACCTCAGATTCCACCTCTATAAAACAGAGCTGACAGCATCTCTGCACACCTCACCAGGTTGTTGAGAAAACATGCTGAAGCTATGCAAACAATTCCTTCACACAGAGTCCAGTACATGGTAGGCCCTTCAAATGTCCCTTCACCTGTCACCATGATTTCAATACTAACCCCACACATAAATACTCCTATTAACAGCTGTGCAAAATAACAAATAATGCATGTAAAAGAGGGGACACATAACCAGGCAATGGTGGCGCATGCCTTTAGGGAGGGAGGCAGAGGCAGGCAGATCTCTGAGCTCGAGGCCAGCCAGATCTACAGAGTGAGTTTCAGGACAGCCTGGTCTACAGAGTGAGTTCCAGGACAGCCAGGGCTGCCAAGAGAAATCCTATCTTGAAAAACAAAAACCAAAACAAAAGAGCTGGCATGTAAATGGGCAGGAGGGCCCAAAGGGAAGGAAACAGCAAGGGTGGGTGCCTGTGCCTAGCCGTTACAGCCGAAAGCATCCCCTCTGTAACCCCCTTGCTTCTGCTCAAGGGCAGAGTCTCCACACGCTGCTTTTGTGAGTTATCTGCCCCTCAAGCTGCAGGCTGGTGGGTGAGATTGGACTCTGTAGCACAGTGTTTCAGGTTAATGACCCTGCAGTGTGCCTGGCACAGAACAAGCATTAACAGGACTTCTAGGTCTGGTAGCTTACACCTATAAGCCCAGAACTCCAGAGGCAGAGGCAAGAGGATTTCTGTGAGTTCCAGGCCAGCCTGAGCTACATAATGAGATCCTATCTCAAAAGAAAGAAATAGAGAGAGAATGGGGGGAGGCGGTTGATGCTGCTCATGTCAGGAGTGGTCCTACTGTAACCATTCTGAAGTATTTGGTCTCCCCTAAGTGGGGCCCTACCCTACTCTAAGGCAGCACCAATACCCACTATGACCAATGAGAGCCATTCCTCAGTACCAGTAAACACTCAGAGTTCTACCACGTTGCATCACCCGAAGTCCTGGTTTTGATCCTCAGCACCATATAAACCAGGTATGGAAGTGCATATTTATAATTCTAGCACTCAGAAGGTGGAAGCAAGAGAATCAGAAGTTCAAGGACATCCTTAGCAAAATATGGAGTTTGAGGCTAGCCTGGGATACATGAGACCCTGTCCAAAACAAACAAACAAACAAAAAAACCCAAAAGCTACGTGAAGAAACAGGGGGCACATGTGCTTCGGAGAGGCGTGGCCTTGGATCCTAGTCTTGGCTCTTCACACCCAGGTGATCTCAGGCTGGGATGTCATCTCCTGGAACCCTGCCTGAGTCTAGCTTTCCCACTAGTAGGACAGTCTGACAGCACTGATGAGCCAGCCTCATTAGGTCATTGACAAGACAAGCAAGGTAGCATGTGGGACCCCAGGCCCTAACAGAGGTCAATAGAGTTGACTCCTTTATGTTACCCCTTAATGGCTAAACAGGGATGACAACGGAGAGTGCCCACCTAGCCTGGCTGCCTGGGCCATAGCTAGATACCAAAGCACACCTCCCTATGTGTGCCAGGCACTGCTCTAAGCATCGTACCTGTACTACACCTTTTAAAAAAGACTTTTTTAAAAATTATTCCATATGCAGTGTCCTGTCTGCATGTATGTTTGCAGGCCAGAAGAGGGTGCCAGATCTCATTACCGGATAGTTGTGAGCCACCATGTAGTTGCTGGGACTTGAACTCAGGACCTCTGAAGAACAGCCAGTGCTCTTAACCTCTGAGCCATCTCTTCAGCCCCTGTATTACACTTTTTATCCTGTATAATCTTGTTTGCTTCTTTCTGCCATGTAATTAGCCTCCCTTCACAGATGGGAAAACTGAATCTGAAAGCAGGGAAGGACCTCTCCTAAGGTCACAGAGCAGGAGACAAATGACAAAGTGACACAGATGGCAAAGCAAGGACATGAGGCCAGGTCTGTGAGCAAGGTGCATGAGCTTGCAAGGCCTCGGATTTCTGCCTTTGCACACACATGCGTGCGTATACACACACACACACACACACACACACACACACACACACACACACGCACGGGGTCAGCCTTAGCGAATGAAGGAAAACCAAGGGGCGCCGCACAGCAATGAGACCCTGAGCCTGTGTCTGGGCTCTTGGCTCAGCATGGATAACCCTCGTTTTGTCTCAACAATACCAAAACAGCCGTTCTACTCAGCGGTACAGCACTTGCATAAGTGCCCTGCATTCGACCCCCAACACCACACAGATCGCACACGTATGCACACGAGTGTTTAAACATGCACACACATTATGTATTCACCACCACAAATCAATAAAAAATGTTTCTGCTTTTCTGTACTACTAAGAATTTCTGTTTATTTAAAACACATACATACGTACTCAAAAACCCTTACAAAACAAAACTAAAATCTCCAAAGGATTAGAGATTCAGGACTTAGGTGTTTAGGCCAAAGGAGAAGGCACACCTGTGCTGCCCTCTTGGGGCCAGCAGATGGCAGGGTGGGGGCAGAAGGTCCTAGAGTGACCTAAGTAGCAACAACCTTCACCCTCTCCATACTTGAAGTTCAGACAGGCCCAGTGGTCACCCAGTGGTGCACTGAGCACCCTGCCTCCTCCTGGGATTTCCATGAGGGATAGATCTTCTGATAGGTTCTCTTTCTTTAACCCAGATCTAGGTAAAGGTTGTTGACAGAGAAACCAGAGGCAGGGGGACCCACTTATTCCCCTTATTGGCTGCCAGGAGCTGTGCTTTGTGGATGGGCTAGGGGTCTCCTTGAGACTCTGAGGTGTGAGAGCCGGAGGGAGAAAGCCAGCTCACATGTGCCCATGAAACAGGCTGTACATACATGCCCATTGGGGACAGCACAGAAGGTAGCTGGTCAGTGTTTCAGCCCAGGTGACTGTGGGGGTTTTCTCCCCCAGCCCTAGACCCTCAGGTTCCTTTGCAGACAATAAGAAGTAGTCAGGTGGTAAACATGCAGCTAGCCGTGGAGAGCCTCATGTCCAGAGGTGTCGCCGGGGATGTGTGGCACTGGATACTAGAGCTACAGAGAAAGACCACACTGTTCCTTTCTTACCTAATCAACCTCCCGGGACTGACAGAGGTGAACTGGGGGTGGAGAGCTCTGCCTCACCATTATCTCTGCTCTCGTGGTACCTTCTGCTCCCCCCTCCCTCCATCCCTTCCTCCCCTGCCCTCCCTCCATCCCAGCTTTGCTCCCGCCTATGAAAAATCAGCAAATAAAAAGTTACATTAACCCCACCCTGACCTCGCCGACATAATACACTGCAGGCTGATGCGTAGCCTTTGGAAGCTCACCGAGAACCTGTCAGTCTCCAATGTCCCGAGCACAGCCTGGGGAGCATTTACCGGATAATTAATATATTAAATGCATGAAAAATAGTTACACAGACCTCCCCCCTCCCCACCCAGAGGAGGGGGTGGAATGCAAAAGAAAAAAGAAAAAAAAGACAGATTCAGGCTGTATACCATCAATATAAAAGCATCCCCCGAATAGCCATCATAAAAACTGTTCATAATTTTATAGCTTCATTCCTGTTGGAGCACCATAAAGACAAGTCATATTTTTTACACTCAGGATGCCCCATAAAAAAGGGGGGGATGGAGCGAGAAAACGAGAAGTTAGCAGGAGGGTGCGTTCACTCTCACCTGAGGGTGAGTGGCAAGAAGGAGCCCCCACGTCTGTCCTATGTGACCCCTTCCTTCCACCTTTTTCTCGGCCCAGCTGTGAATTCTATGAGTCCATCAGGGTAATTATTAATTGGATGATTTTACTACTTTGTATTCGGCCTTTCCCCATTTTTTTTTCTTTTGCTGCTTCCGTATTTGTCTTTTATGACGACAGAGGTGGGGGTGGGGTGGAGTAAGCTCTGTGTCCAGGCCCTTCGTTCCTTTCCCTTTCTTTTGGGAGGCAGAGATGTGAGAAGTGGTACTGTGGAGCCATTGGGCCCTCCGCTGATTCTGTTAGGGCTCTGTGTATAAGGGAGCAGGAGCCTTGAGCAGATCTTTGAGAGATGGTAGGGGTTCCGGACCAGCTGGTTGAGAAGAGGAAGGAGAATAGGCTATATGGCCTGTTTCCTGATGGCCTGAGTTGGGGTAAAATAAAGGTCACTGCAGACGCAGGGCGTTCAGACTGGGGAGGATCCAGGCCTGACCAGCCCAGAAGGTTACCAGGGCAGCTAGGGCACAGGCAGCTGCCCCTTTCCTGGTCGGCCCTGCGGACCTCCGGAGACATAACTAGTAAAATGGTCCAGCCATATACACATGCACATACCTTCAGAGAGACCTGTCCCTTCCTCTCTGACCCCACCCAAGAGAAAGTTGTGATTAGCTTCCTGACCCCGGAGTGGAGGAGACAGTGAGGGCAAGGTTCCCCCTCTGAAGGAAACTGCGGGGACCCAGCCCCTCAAGGGAAACACCAATGCACAGTCCCTTTGCCTCTGTGAGGAGCTGTGGACGCATGGGGGAGACAGACGCTCACAGAGAAATACACAAGGAGAGCTCTGGCTGCCTGCCCCATTCACCCTGCAAACCCAGGCTCCCTGAAGGAGGGGTTTTCTGCGTGCACATATGTTGGCTGTGGTACTCAAGTGGGGTTTTCCAGATGCTTGGGGAAAGGTACTGGATAGTCCTAACCTCTAACCTGCCCAGCCTGGCACACCCAGCCTCCCTGGTTATCTGCCACTCGGGTGGACTTAGGTTTCCGCCTCGGTGGCTAAGCTGAGATGACAGGTGCCTGGGAGCCTCCTTTAGGGTTTCTTTGGTTTGAATACCTTTGTTTGCTCTTCCCTTCTGTAGAGGTGAGCGGGATCCCCAGAGAGGTACCCTAACTCCCTACTAAGACAAAAAGACCAGGGGACCGCCTACTGAAGGAAAGGTCTTCTCTGGTCATACAGAATCTGTCACCCCAGTTACCACTAGGGGTTCCCTGAGGGCAGGCTGGTCTCCCTATCGGAGGAGTCATCTTTATGACGCCATGCTACCTTCCTCAGATGGAAATTCCCATAGAGAACTTTCTCTTCCCCATCCAGCTGGAATTTGAGTATGCCAAGGGCTTACAAACTCCCCCAGATTTAGTGTTCCCCTAAAACATACTCATGCTCCCCCAGAACAGAGGCTGTATCCCCTTTGTCAGACTCATGTTTCCTCCAAGGCAGGAGCTCAGTTTCCCCAACCAGAGACACCCTTTACCCTGGTCAGAAACTGGGTGGGTTTTTTTTTCCCCATCAGACTAGAACACCTACCAGCTCAGAGCCTGGGACTCTCTCATAAGTCTGGGACCCTGGTTAAAGGCATGTGGTTTCTCCAGAATATGGGGGTGGGGAGGGAAAAGCACAATTCCTACTCAGGAGTGTAGGGTCCTTTGAAGACTGGAAACTCACACACGTCAGGCTTCCTCAAGGCAAGAGCTGTGTGTGCATGCATCCTTTGTTAGGCCCTGCAGTGGAGAGAGTGTTCAGTCCCTGCTATGGTTGAGTCTGGTGGCTCCATCTGTGAACTGGACAAAGGGGAACAGCATTATCAGCCCCTCTGAGTGCCAGCCCCAGCCCCAGGCCCTTCACACCCATTATCTCCTGGCCTCAACACCACCCTGCAAGGCAGATAGTCTTATCCCTTCTCTGCATATCCTGATACTCGGGGCTGCAGCTCCAACTCACTCAGCCTGCTTGGTCCTGGCCTCCCCTGCCCCTCCTTTCTCCCCTCTCTTGCCTAACTCTACTGATCCATTCCTATAAAAAGCAGCCATGTGGACCAACTCAGGTCACAAACACAGACTTCAAGCTAAGAAACAGCGGCATGCCAAAGGAGGCTCTCCTCCCTCCTTGGATATTCAGCACCATGGACATAAGCAACAGCGCCAGGCTAGCCTATGGGGGATCAGCACACCCTTTCCACCCTGGTGATAGTTCTTGGATTCTGTGTGCCTAGAAAGGGGGGAGGGGAATGTTGAAGGGGCGGGGGTCACTAGGGAAGTTAGATCTGTTTGTTACATTTTCATGATGGGGTGGAAACAGCATTGTGTGTGTGTGTGTATTAAAAACAGGTCCACTACCTCTTTCAAACCAGAACTAAAAATGGGGAGAGGGAATAAACATCCTCCTCCCCCAGAAGGAAAAGCATCAACTAATTTGAAAAATATTTAAGAAACTCTGGGTCGTCATCCACTCGCCTCTCCCTGCTCCGTAATTACACTGCAGTGCCTGATATTTTCATGGGACATTAAACCAGGAGTCAGGTGATGGGTTCCTTCCGTCTACGCCTATCCGTTAGCCGCCAGGCCCCCGCGGACCTTGACATTATTAATAGTCCTATTCATTAAGTATTACTCTTGTAGAATGAGTAGCATAATATTGGCCTGGAGATAGGAACAGGCAGAAGGAATAAGTCAAATTAATTTTCCGGAGCAAACGCCCCGGTTCTGTAAATGACATTCTGTACTGTTAGCATTTTAAATGTGGCACAAATGGCAGGAGACACAATTTGAAAGCAAAATACTAGAAGACATGGCTCAGGGTGGAATGTGGCAGCGGGAAAATCTAAGAGCGCCAGGGACCTGGGGGTGGGAGGGTCTGGTCCTTGTAGTGACAGGGAGAGGAGGAGTTTTTTTTAATGGAAATTTATTTTAAATGCAGTTGAGGGAGGAGGAAGGTAGACAGTGTAAGCAATGCATGGGACATTGTGAGTGTGTAGAGGGGTGTCTGCCGGAACAGAGAGGGGACTCAATCGCAGCTCCCCCTCCCCAGGGATGGTCTCCAGGAGTTGGAGCTGAGGGCTTTCTGCCTCTTACTCACTCAGCAGGATGCTTTCCTTTGAAGTCTCTGGTCATATCTAGGAAAGCTAACTCCTGTTTTTCATACTCAACAGAGGTTTGGTCTTCAAGGTAGATGAGGACACTCACTCACTCTGCACTCTATCCAACATCACTGGCCATTTCTGGGGCAAATATGACATCAGATTTTAGAGTATGGGATGCCCACATGGTGGGGTGATATCTGCATCTCCTGGGAGCTTAGAGTCCAGTGATACAATGGGGTTTGTGATTTGGAGAGGGGCGATAAAAGGGGATAGAGTGTTCAGTGAGCCAAAGAGACAACACCCCCATTGAGCAGATCAAGGGCCACTAGCTAGAGGTATTGGCCTTTAATGGAAACAATGTAAAGTTGGGCATGGGATAACAGAGAAGGGCCTTCTGGATGAAGAGAGAAAACCAAGACCAGTATAGAGGGACCAAGAGGGCTATTGCACAGGACAGAAGCCTTGGGAAAGGCGATACTGGACAGGCCACTCTCAGACAGTCCTGTGTGGCAGTCATTCCAAAAGCTAGTCTTGGGAGATGATGCCTCCCCTAGATGACACCCTTCTGCCTCATTGTTCCCAAGACACACGAGCAAGTGCTTGCCAGGAGTGGGGAAGAGCAAGTCATGCCTCGGATGGTTTCTTGTCCTGTACCCCAGTGAGTAACTGAGCAAACCAGTACCTCACCAGAAATCACACTGTACTTCAACAAAGTTAGATTATGTGTGAAAAAACAAATGTCCACTCAGATGAACATGGTGACCGGGCCTCTATTATTCCCACAACGAAGCCAGAAACAAGATTTCTTTCCATCGAATTCTTTGTGGGATACAGTGCCCATAACCTAAGTAGGTACCCTGGAGTGTACCAAACATCCCGAAGGATGGGCAGGGTAGCCATCTCAGCACCACCATGGAAACAAATGTCTATGCAGGTGTGTGTCTGTCCTTCAGGATGCCTTTCCCTCCCCCACACTGAAGGTAGTACTATCCAGACTTACATGCATCCTGTCTGGGGCCTGAAACTATTCAGACAGGATCGGAGAAAATCAAATCTCTGCTAGATCCTAGAATCCACCCTGAAAGCACGTGACATTGGAGGCAGATATAAATGCAGAAGGAACTTCAGCATTATAGTTCATGGCAGGAGAGACATTTAAAGCAGCAGATCAACACCAGCTATCACTTACAGTAGCAATTACTGTATGCCAGACCCTGTTCTAAGAACGTTTACACACATTAACTCCTTTAATCTTTTTATCAACCTTTGGAGTAAGTGCAGTTATTATCCCCCTTTTACAAGGGAGGAAATGGAAGCACACGAGGGTTAATTATTTTGCCCAAAGTTGTATAGATAATAAGTAGCCAGTCTAGGATTAAAGTCCAAGAGGCTGGCTTCAGAGCCTACCCTTAAAGGCTTATTTGATGGAGCTGTGGACAGCCAGGGCCCAGGGCACACAGGGCCAGAGAGATGGTCTGGAAGCTTCTGAGGGCCAGAAAACCACAGGCGTTGGCATCTCAGACAAGAACTAGTAGTCAGACAAAGAGACTCCTCCAAGTTCAAAGGAGGAGATGCTGTCTTAGGTCGGCCGTATGCATTGTTAGTCTTGAACTAAGAGCAGCAGAGGGGGGACGCTACCCCTTCAGTCACTGGCTCTGACACTGGCCCTATTCATGTTACCAGGGGTGGAAAAGGGAGTGATGGGAGAGAACCCTGGGGTGGGAGTCAGGATCCTGGTCTATCACTACAGATCTTGGAGAAGTTAGAGCTTCTCTGAGTCTCCAACTTTTCCCCCTATGATAGGGTTTTTTTTTCTTCTGTGTAGCCCTAGCTGCCCTGGAACTTGTTCTACAGACCAGCCTGGCCTTGAACTTAGAGACCCAGCTGCCTCTGCCTCCCGAGTACTGGGATTGAAGGAGTGGGTCACAATGCCTAGCTGAGTCTCCACTCTTTATTTGTGAAATAAAGACCTGGAATCAGATGTGTAAGTTATTTTCCACTCTGACACTTTACTGATGTGATTCTCAGCTTGCAGTGCACACTGGAACCATCTTTGAGTAGCTTAAAAAAATAGTACTTAGGCTGAACAGAACCAGAATCTTCTGGGGTATCATCCATATATGGGCATTAAACAAGCCTCCCCAGGTACACCAAAGAACTGAGGCCATACTCTCTGCATAGCCCTACCTGAGATCTTTTTTTTGTTTGTTTGTTTGTTTTGTTTTGTTTTTTGTTTTTTTGAGGCAGGGTTTCTCTGTGTAGCTTTGGAGCCTGTCCTGGAACTCACTCTGTAGACCAGGCTGGCCTTGAACTCACAGAGATCCGCCTGTTTCTGCCTCCTGAGTGCTGGGATTAAAGGCATGTGCAGCCACTGCCTGGCTCCTATCAGAGATCTTAAAATCTGGTAAGCATGGCTAAGTCAGGAGTGGAGAATGTGTTTACAGGAAAGGGCATTTTTCCAGTAGGACCAAGATTCCTAGAGCATCCTTCATGTAGACAGAAAAACATGTTCTCAAAAATGACTGGCTGGAATCAAGTCACATGTGTGGACAGGTCTCCAAGATGGCAACCACACAGAGCCTCTTGAGACCAGGGGTCTGGGTGACCTAGCATCCCAGATCCTTCACATCTAGCATCATTCCCTCATTTTGAAAGTATCTTCTGTAAGTTTGTCCAGATGAATTGGGCTTTCCACCTCCCTGGGGACCAAGCTTGGGTTGGGGGACCTCTCCCATCAGTGCTAGAAGAGAAACCCTATGTTCTCCTACAGAAATGAATAAATACATTGAGAACCACCTCCACCCCTTTTTTCCCCAATTTAGTATTGTTTAATATGCATTTAATCAGGCCATTCGGTATTACAGCGGCTATGTAGCGTGACTCCCCCCGTGGGCACGGGGGGAAGGCGTTATAGGCCATTAGGCTAAAGTAATATGTATGAGCAGTCACTTTTCCCCAGGGTGCAGTAACTATTTTTGCTCCCCAGTCGTCCCCATTAAATCATTAAACCTCATGACTATACTTTCTGAACTCTACCATGATCTTTAAAAAGCCAAGCACTAAAGGGCAGCTGTCACCCTCCACCGCCCAGGCCTCCAAGGCTTTATGTATTCAGAGCATTAAGTCCTTGTCAGTCTATACATCATGAGGGGTGGAGTTACAGCCCACAAGAAGTTGGCACCGATCTCTCAGTCCCCACCAGGAGGATGAAAGAGTGAGCTGATGTCCTCCTCTGGTACGATGTCCCGATGTCCCTGCGTGAGGCTAGGAGCCTGGGATCTGTCCATAGTGCTGAAGACCCGTCCACAAACTCATGTCTTCTATGCTTTAGCCAACTAGATATGGCTTTCTCAACTGACAATTATTTAATGATCAAATAGTTAGAGTTCGTCAAAGTCTTTTTTTTTTCCTTCTAAAGTGGGTATGATACGTTCCCCAAAAAGTGTGTGATCACTAAAGGAACTGTGGATGTTGTTACTGTTTGGCTAGTGTGTGTGTGTGTGTGTGTGTGTGTGTGTGTGTGTGTGTGTGTGTTACTGCGAATCAAGCCTAGGGCCTTATACATACAAGATAATGCTGTACCACTGAGGTGCACTCAGTCTCAAGATCTGTGGATATATAAGTTAGGTAGGATTCAGGAAGCTGCTAGCTGACAAAATTTAGACAAGTCTGATCATCAGTTTCTTAGTTAATCAGCACCAATAACATTGATCACACACTAGTGTTTGGTTTTAATGATACTGTAAGTTATTTTCAAACTGTGGACACTGCACATTTATTGATACGGATTAGTGTGTGGTTAATAAACATTAGTGATGTTGATTTTGGTTCTATTATTTAATTAAATATTTACTGTATGCTGTCAATACTACTTGGTTGTATTGCTGACAGGTGTTACTAAAAAAGATCTTCCTTGGGCTGGAGAGGTGGCTCAGTTGTTAAGAGAACCAGCTGCTCTTCCAGAAGACCCGGGTTCAATTTCCAGCACCCACATGGCAGCTCACAATTGTCTGTAACTCCAGCTCCAGGGAACCTGACACCCTTACACCAATCACATAAATATAAAATTGAAAACTTTTTTAAAAATCTTCCTTAGGACATTTCCCTATACAGGGATGCAAAAATGAACCACCATCAGGTGAAAAGAAGAGATAGTATGCTTTTGTCTGTCTCCTATTTATTGCATGTGCATTTAAGTCGAATGGACTCTTGAGTGCCTTCTCTCAAGACCCAGTCCCAACCTTGTAACTCCACTGCCCAGCTCCACCTCCAGTCCCAGTGCCTCCCCAACCTCACACACAGGTGTTTCTCCCACTCTGCATCCATAACCTGCCTCAGCATCAGAAAGCTGGACAGGGAAGGGTTAAGCATCTCTGCAACCTCCGACAGGGTCCTCCTCACAGGCTAGGAAACAATGGAGCCATCAGTCTATATTTGACCTTTGCCCCCACAGCATTTATGACTTATTCCTCTCCTCCACTGCCTGCTGCGATTCAGCCTTCAATCTCCCACCCCTTGCCAGAGCAAAGCTGGCCCTCCCCCATGCCCTCCCCAGTCTCTGAGGCCTCCCTCCTTCCCCTTTCTCTCCTGCCTCCCTTTGCCTATCCTGCATGCCGGCCTTCCTGTCTAGTCCCACGATCTTTTATTTTCCTTCCCCTTTCCACCCCTGTCCTGCTCTTCACCCCAAACTTTCTCCCTTCCTTCCCTCTCCATCTCTTTTCTCGGTTGTCTTCTATGCTCTTTACCACACTGAAGCCAGCTTTACCAGAATTGGGAGAGAGTACCTGGGATATCTTAACTTCCCTTCCTCTCTATCTCTTTAGTATTCTCAAACCTACAGATCTCCCCCCCTCTCTCTCTATCTCTCTCTGTGTGTCTGTCTGTCTCTTATCTCCCACTGCTGTGTCCAACAGTGGCCATGAATTGATATGATGAACACACAGAAGTGGTTTTTGTCCTCTCAAGGGGTGTGAGCCCCAAGGAGTGGGATGAGGTTATCTAGATCCAAGTAGAAACAATACAACAAGAACTGTGTTTGGAGGCAAAACATGAGTACACGACTCAGGCATCAGAAAGAAAAGACTTCAGTTTTCTTCACCCACTAACTTGAGCAAGTTGTGGATCCACTCTGAACTTTTTCATGACCTACAATGCAGGATTCAATGGTACATTCTCAGACCTGGCTTTCAAAGTCATTAAAAGTATCAGTACAAAGAGAACTAGATGCAGTGGTGCACACCTTTAGTTCCCACACTTGAGAGGTGGGGGAAGGTAGATCTCTGAGTTTTAGGCCAGCCTAGTTCACAGAGTGAGTTCTAAGACAGCTAAGGCTACAGAGAAACCATGTCTCAACAAAATAAAACAAACAAACAAAAAAACTAAAAAAAGAAAGAAAGAATATAAACACAGAGATAAAAAACCATCATAATTGTAAGGTCCTCTCTAAATAAGAGGGTAGGGTTTCTTTCCTAGGGTCTCCTTTTGCCCCCACTCCCAGCAGAATGGAGGAATAGCCACCCCACCCAACTTTACAGCCTCTTCCAGTTTCCAAAGCACGCCAATGGCCTTTACACTCTAACACTGTCCTATAGATGGAGGACTTGGTCAGCTCCATTTCACCTAATAGATCTGCTCTCTGAAAAGAAGTGACTGCCTGAGGCTACAGTGCTAGCAACACAGTCAGGACTTCAGCTTAAGTTTCTAGCCTTTGTGTCCAAAGCACTTTTCACTACCCAGAGGAGCCACAGGAGAAAGGGTGCCCATTCCTTCTCCCCTCGCTGTTTGCATGCCAATCCTCCACCAGCATTTGAATGAAGAGACTAAATGAACAAAGGTCCCTCCCCACCCCACTCCACAGTACTGTGCCTGGGAGCAGGGGTATGTCATGGATGGTGAATCACATGGTCCCCTTCTCTCAGAGTTCCAGAGAGTCACTTCATGGCCACTGAGTGAGCTCTGCTCTCTGGCATGAGCGTCTCTCCTAGGGAAGGGGTCTGCCTGCCGCCCCCACGTAGACACACACACACTGTTCAGTCCCTGCCCCCAGTCTGTGACAGCAGCCTCTGTAATGAATGACTCTGCAGTGGGGCCTAGCAAAAGGACAGGAGGCCATGAGACAAATCATAGCTGCCAGGCGCTAATCTTCCCCTGGGAAAGTCACCTCCACCCCCCTCATCCATCACTGGGCACTAGGCTGCCATTATACCCCCCCCTCAACACACACCCAAGACAACCACTGGCCCTTTGGATGCATGTGAGAGATGCAGAGAGGCAGGCTCAGTGGATATTCAAGAACACACAAGCAGACATGCTGCCAAGCAGCCAACACACAAAAGACCACTGGTGCCCCAGCGGTGGCTCCCGTCTCAGACCTGTGTTCTAGAAAAAACACCCAAAAGAAATCCTTGGAGCCACACATCTGTTTACATGCCTAAGAAAAGTTTGTTGACAATCTATTTCAAGTACAGCAATGGGACAGAGAGAATAGTAATGATGAACAGAACAGGATGCCACCATGAGGGAACCAGAGAGTCACAGGGGAAGAGAAAGAGACCAAGGGATGGCCAGAGCAAGGGATACAAGTCTCAAGAGAAGAGGAATATGGGATCAAGTAGGGCTTCAGGGACCACTTCATGCAGGGGACCTTGAGGGATGGGTGAAGTTTGAAGAGGTGGAAAGACACTGGCCCAGGAGGAAAGAGCAAGCTGAGCAAGGGCAGATTGTGGAAGGCAAAGAGCTCGAAAGAGATGGGGCAGTTAATTGTGCAAGGACAGTGAGTGCCATGTTTAAAAGGCCAGCTGTCCCTATATACCCACCCACTCTTCCTCCAAAGACACACACTCGCCTACTCCCAGCATGATGGAAGAGGGGCCAGTTGTGCTCCTGTGTGATCAGCTCCATGGGGATGCATCCAGCCACTTGTACATCTCCTTCCACTAAAGAGGCTGTGGGGACAAGGACCTGATTCCATAAGCCATGTCACTGAGTGGATACCCTGTGCATAGTCACCCTTCTCGTCAGCATTCATTAAATACTGTTTAGAGAGAGAAAGGAGCACATGTTACCACCCACTGGAACACGGGACCCATGGACCATAGACTGTCATGCTCCTGAGATCAGAGGTTTGCACCTAGTAGATGCTCAATGGGTATTTGTAGAATCAAAGACTGGCCCAGTGATCTCACTGAACATCGGTGCTACGCTGTGCCATGGGCATAAATATTTACTGCCAATGCCACTCATTTTGCAGAAGAGAAAACTTAGCCTTGGGGAGATTGGGTAACTTGCCTGTTAGCCATGCAATCAGTTAAGCAGGGGGCCTTAGATCCTAGTCCCACTTTGTCACCAAAGTGCATGCTCCCTGCCAACCGTGCTGAGGAACGGTGGCCCCAGCGTGTGACTTTTATATCTCGGCAGTCATTGCTATGCTTCAAGGAGGCATAATTTGAACTTCCTCTCCTAGAATCTGCATAACCATGAGCTAACCTCACCGGTGTTAATATACATGTTTCTACAGTTCGACATAGCCAGCCCACTGCAAGACATCCCAGTACAAGCTCACACACCCAATTTCCAAAGTAGATAAATCTAGGAAGCCTCATTTGCTTTACAGAAAAATAAGAGAGAGAGAGAGAGAGAGAGAGAGAGAGAGAGAGAGAGAGAGGAGGAAGGAGTGGGAGAGTGGAAGAGGAATGAAGGGAGGGAAGGAGAGGGAGGAAGGGAGAGAGATACTTCTGGGCACCTCTCACGTAACTAAGAGAGGTAGAAGGTGAGAGTAAGGGCCTCAGTGCTTGTGGATCTCATTCTGGCACCAGGCACTCCATGGTGCCTGTAGAGGAAAGATTATCGCACCCATTTTATGAAGCAGGAAAAGTGAAGATTGAGTCTAACACAGTATCTTTCTAAGGGCTATTTGCTGAACCAATGCAGGACCAGGTAACCAGATACCTGCCAAGGCCTCATGCCCATGGCACTTGTGTTTAAGTGAAGAGAAACAGAATATAAACAAGCAAATGGACAAGTGAGGCGCGACTCTCACTCTGGTCCATGTTATTGAGGGAACAAGTGAGGTCAAATGTGAGTGTTTAATGCAGATATGGAGGCATGAGGGCACCCCTCAGGGAGAAACCCATGCTTCCTATCTGGTTCCCTAGCCCCTAAGCAGGAAAGAAAACAGAAAGGAATTGAGGGAGGGAGGGATTCATCCTGCTTCTACCATTCTGCTCTGGAATCCATCCAGGTGGGAAGAGTTGCAGAGAAGCAAAGTGAATTAGAAATCATTGCCCCCCAGTGACCCATCTGAGTCAGCTCTGCAAAGCCCTGGCACAAACGCTCAGGAAAACAAAACAAGAAAACAGGAACTTCAGCTAGACCAGCTTTGATGAAGCCTCTGAGCCAGGAGTCCTGGGGCTGGGAGTGGGTGAGGAGCATGAACTAAGCGAAGGGAAACTGGCAGGGATCCAAGGGCCAGATTGTCCATGCTGAAAGGCTCAGTTGCTTAGGGCACAGCTACAGAGAGGTGACTGTCACCTCTGCTCATGGGTGTGCTAGCTTCAGATGGGTGACTAGTCGCTGCTGTAAATGGGTGTGCTGATGGTACCCACATCTCAGAGCTGTGGAGAGGATGGGATACATCCACCCTTGTGCAGTGTTTGCTGATGGTGTAGAAGTCAGGGACCCTCTTTGGATGCAGCTGGGAAAACGGGGTGGAGGGAGAAGTATGGGGTGCAGACAGAAATGAAAGAGGAAGCAGGCATGTAGAGTTACAAGGTTTCTGCTCCACTTCCCCCAAAGCTTAATAGATTTCTAAAAGGCTTATTATCACCACCTATGAGTTCTTTTAAAGGATCTAATTATGAAACACTAAACTAGCTAATTAGGTTCCCCAAGCTTGCCCTGACACAGGTGCAAACAGGCTCTCTGAATGGTGGTCCTGGCAGAGCTAGGAAGCCAGCTCCCAACCAGTAGGGGTGGGGCCTACCTGTGGCCACACAATTAGGCCTGTAATTGTAGGCCTCCTCCTGGCCTTGCCACTGTAGCCAGTGCTCTCTGGGACCTCTCTCCCAGATGGAGTGGGAGCAGGAGGACCCAGAGAACAGGGACTTGCTTAGCTTCTCGGGGGTCCACATGGACTTGGACCTAGGATCACAGCAAATGGGTGTCCCCAAGTCCAGCTCAGGAATATCTTCATGTACCATGCCTGTCCAATCTGGGGCCCAATCATGGCCCAAAACAAAATCATTAACTTATTTAAAATATTAAAAGATGTGGGCCAATGAGATGGCTCAGCTGGTAGAGGCACTTGCTTCCGAGCCTGAAGACCTGAGTTCAATCCCCAGAAACCACATGGTAGGAGAGACCCAAGTCCTACAAGTTGTCCTGTGACCTCACACGTGCACGCAACCCACACACGAGTATATAAAACAAATAGTAATTTAAAAACAACAGACTCAGCTGGGCGGTAGTGGCACACATCTTTAATAGCAGCACTCGAGAGGCAGAGGCAGGAGGATTTTTGTAAGTTCGAGGCTGGCCTGGTCCCTGGTTTTCAGAGTGAGTCAGGACAATCAGGGATGTTACACAGAGAAACCCTGTCTCGAAAAACTAAAAAAAAACCAAAAACCAAAAACAGACTCATTCACTGTATTTTTATTTTTGTGGCTTGGGTTGTGCTGCTCTCCCCCATAAATTCTGTAGATGTGAATGTCATGTCACAATGTCAGAAAGTTGGACACATCCACAAACTGAAGTAAACGGTCAAGGAACCAGGCCTTCGGCATTCCACTGTCTCTCTCTAGGGCTAGAAAAGCCCAGGGGTGGCAGCTGCAGAGACGCTCAGAAGACATGCATGATTTTACCCATCACTGAAGGGTTGGGCACATGGGGGCCTCCATATGTCAAAGCTGACTGTGCCCTGTAGGCCATCCCTGTGAGGCAAGGGACAGAGTATCCCCAATGCCACATGAACCCTAAACATGGTGATTTCCGAAGTGCTTTCCCCAGATCAGTACTGAAATCAAATTATGGAATACCACCAGGGCGGAACCAGGAACATCAGGGTCTATGCAGTCTACTGGGCAACTCTGAGGCAACTCCAGGTTAGGGAATCACAGGCCATTCATCGACCACAACCACTGGAGGTGCTGCTGGCTGAGCACTGTGCTCAGGAACCTGTTCCTTAAACTAAACGGTGGCCCTTAAGGGGGCATCCCCTCTACATAACTAATGTTCCTTTTACTAAAAGGGGTGGGAAAGCATTGGACAGTCAGTGATGACCGCCACATGCCCCATCCTCAATCTTTCAATCCTTCGTCATTTTTGCAATGGCCAAGGTCCCTCTCTGGGCTGCACCCCAAAGGTCCGACCCCTCTTTCCACATGGTGGTCCCTCTGGAGGCTGGGGCCTATGAGCCACAGAGCACTGGCTTCGAGCACCACATGACTGTCATCGTTGCCTGCTGGCTATGTCCCCACCTCCCATCTCCTCCTAAGTTGTACTCATCTTGGGTGTGATGAGAAATCACCTTCACAATATTGGGGCCTGGAAGGCTGTGCTAGCTACTTGTCTCTCGACTGTGACAAAACACCAACCAAAAGCAACCTGAGGAAGAAGGGGTTCATGTTTGCTCACAGTTCAAACGGCAGTCATGGCGGCAGGAACTTGAGGGAGTTGGCCACATCCTGTTCTCAATCTGGAAGCAGAAGGCCATGAATGCTGGGCCTCGGCTTGCTGTTTCCTTTTTATTCTGTCCAGGAGTCAAGATGGTTGGTTCTTCTCACCTCAATTAACCCCTCATCAAGAAATCTCTCACAGGCACGCCTGAAGATGTGTCTCTAGGGTCATTCTAAAGTATGCCAACCATCTCTACGAGCTCACAACTCCTCCCAAGGAATTCCTTCTGGAATTTTCTTCCAGATGTTGAACTGAAGGTAGAATGTGAAGCTAACCCATCTTCTAGGTCCTTCCCCTGGCAGCCCGACTTGTCTCCTCATGCCTAGCCCCCATGCGGGGCTCCTTAGATCCATGTCAGTTGCTATTTCTCTCATTACAGCATGGCTATTGCCTCCTATTCAGTCTATCAGTGCTAGGGAAATGCTACGAAATTTTCTCAATACATCTTTTAAGTCATGCCACGGCCTCAGAACAACACCCACACAGATCAAAGTCCCCACGGCACAGAGCATGGGCAGTCTCATTTTACTTTGACAACAGTAGAGGCCTCACCTCTTAGAAGCACACTTCCATATAGCCTTCATGCATACATAGATGGTTTTGTGGGCAAGATGGGGGAGCTGTTCGATGAAAATCAAACCCTACTCCTTATGTCTGTACAGGGTTAATTACAAGTACATTCACTTTCAGAGTTTTTTCTTTATTATTAATTTTTAAAAATCACTGTCCTAGCCGGGCAGTGGTGGCGCACACTTTTAATCCCAGAACTCGGAAGGCAGAGGCAGACATCTCTGTGAGTTCGAGACCAGCCTGGTCTACAAGTGCTAGTTCTAAGACAGGCTCCAAAGCTACAGAGAAACCCTATCTCAAAAAAATAAAAATCAATTTCCTGACTCTATACAAGGGTTAGAGACAGGGAGAAGCTCAGGCTATCTTGGTCCCTATAGACATTAAGGTTCTGAAGGAAGGGAGTGTACAGAAAACTGCCATCCCCCTCCGTGCTGGCCAGAGAACCAGTCTGAAGTGGTTAGACACTGAGATGTACTGGAGGAAGGACCCTGAGACACAGAGTCCATAAAGGAGGGACCTGGGAGAAGGAAAAGGCACACGGGCCAGTTTGGGATTCCCAGCTAGGGATCCTCCATTGTCAGCTCCACTCTCAGGGCTTTCACTAGGGTCTCATGGCCTTTGCTTTAGACTTGAGTCCAGATAAGAGACAATTAGAACATCTAAGTACCAAATACTTGGAAATGTATTTTCACCCCATTAACACTCTGCTCGTGTGAACACAACCGAACCTTTTGGCTGTGTGACTTGAGACTAGTAACTACACTTCTCTGGGCCTTGGTTTCCTTCTGCATAAACTGGAATGGGTAGGCTGCACCAACCCCTTTCAGACCCTGCCCTGAAGAGCCTAGGGGTTAATGAGAGCTTCCTGGAAAGCCACTCTGGGGGGTGGAAGAGGGTCCAAGAACCAGGATCCCAACGTCGTTTGTCAACAGAGCATCTCAATGGGCACCAGATGGACATATCAACTGGCAAGAAGTCTGTTTGGCTTTAAAAAGTCCCTGGATCTGGAAACTGCACCCAGGAGGCCCACCCCCACCCCAGGAAGCCCTTGGGGTCATGGTAAGGATGAACAGGGACTGTGCATAGAAGCACCCACAGTTATACAAATGGCTGAAACACTTCCCTCCATCTCTGTGGGCTCCGTGGGCTGTGTGCCAAGGGCTGGAGAGGCGGCGATGAGATAGGAAATGGCTCTGTGTCCTAAAAGCTCATCCAGTGGGAGGAGACTCCTACAGCCATCCTTAAGAGGTAACAGGCGGCGACGGCACATGCCTTTAATCCCAGCACTGGGTAGGCAGAAGCAGGGGTTCTCTACGAGTTCAAGGCCAGTCAGAGCTATACAGTGAGTTCCAGGACAGCCAGGGCTACACAGACAAACCTGTCTCAAAAATGAAAAAAAAAAAAACCCAACTTGACAAGAGCTAGGGTATGACTCAGCAGCAAGGCATTTGCCTAGCACGCATGAGGCCCTGGGTTCTAAGCCCACACAGAAGGGAGAGAGGGAGGGAGGGAGGGAGGGAGGACTGGGATGGGGGACAAGTGGTGGCAAGCTATAGAGTAACCACAAATCTGAGCTAAGTCTTGGATTTGTCACTAGGAAGCTAAGCAACCTTGTTCATATTATTTCTCCTCTTTGAGCCCCTCCCCTCTTTTATATGATGGGAGAAAGAAAGAAAAACAGCTTCAAGGGACCAGGCTTAAGACACAGCAGGTAAACCCCCAGCTCATCCGAGGAGGTGCAGAAGGCGGTGTAGGTATAGCTGCCCCGCAGTGAGATTTCCCTGTCTTCCCGTGGCCCACCTGCCTCTGAGGGTCAGAATGGCTCCCTGGGCTTCGAGGTTAACCAAATGATCCTCCAGCACACAAAGAGCTTAACCTGGGCTGGCTGCTGCTGGAGACGCGGAAGGCCCAGCCACCTGACGGTCACTGACCCTGGATCTGGTGCTCCATGATTGCGTTTGCAAATCCGTGAAAATTTCACACCATTTCCTGCACAGCAGTGGGCTTCATAATGCTGGGAGCCAAGCCGGTCTGGTAATTGGGGCTGGAGTGGGGCAGAGTCCAAAGCAATTAATCCAGCCTCCTTCCTTGTTTGCGCCAGGATAAACCTGACGGGGTGGAGAATAATTGGAAATGAGCGGCCTCCGTCCCCAACTCCAAATTAATATTTTCCTGCCCTGATTTAATTCCGCCCGGGAACAGTGACACAAAGACACGCCATGTCAAACGCTAAGTAATCTACCACGAGACACCTGAGGAGGGACAGGACTTTTTTCTTGTCTCTCTCTCTCTTTTTCTTTTCTTTGCAATTGGGGGTGGAGCCAAATGGGGCAAGGCAGCAGCTAACAAGACAGAACCTTGGAAGCAAAAGAAATTTCCAAGGACATCTAGAGTCTAACCTCCCTCCCAGTTTAGGGGAGGGTGTCATCAAAGATTGGGGAAGGAAGATAGACCTGCATTCAATCCTGACTGTCACTTAAGTGCATGACCTGGGGCATATCGTGTTACTCCATTATACCTCAGTTTCACCATCTGTAAAGTGGAGAGAATGCTATGTATGCCCACGGACAGTTACTGCAGAGGTGACCACTAGCGTTAGGTATGAAGTGGAGCATGCTAGCACACACCTGTAATCCCAGAACTTGGAAGGCAGAGGCAGGGAGATCACTGCAGGTTAGAGGCAGTCTGGTCTACACGGCAAGTTCCAGGCCAGCCAGGGATACTTAGTGAGACCTTGTCTCAAAGCAATCCCAAAAAGGAGCTGTATTTCCTGTTAATCTAGCTTTTACCTCCCAGAGGCAACACGGGGTGTTGAAACTCTAGGGGGAATTAAGTGCATATCTCAGTCTTTAAGGAATTGTGACCAAGTCCCAGATACGTAGGGTGGGTACACAGAAGACACCAAATCTATGTAGGTTCTGGCCTTCAGCTGATACAGGTGAGAAGTCATCCCCACACCAGAGCAGCCTAACCTCCATGCAGCCCCTTGTCCACACTCTCCTCCCCAGAGCCTGGCCGCCTCTGGGAACCCTACCTCTGAGTGTAGGGTCGGGACTCTCTGACCTACTGGTTTCTGCTGAAGCCTCCTCAATTCCAACTAGACCCTTCCTTGGTCAGCCAGGAAGCCTTTGATAGAAGGGAGGGGCCACAAGCTAATGACACCAGGAGTCCTGCTAGCCCCCCAAGGCTGAGTATCTTGCTGAGTGACTTCAACAAAAGACAGCCAGACAGAACATGTTGCATCATGCAGTGGGCAGATGTCTTGGAAAGAGCAGAGGTCACAGGAATGGGACACACAGAAACCCCCATCCTCATCCCAGGATACTCAGGAATACCTGAAGGTCACAAGACAGCAGGAATCATGGAAGCCAACAGCCTGGAACACCTGTTATATGTCCCTCCCAGTGTGGAAGGACACCAAGACAAGGGGAAAGGAGGAAGAGGGTGCCTCACTGGTCTCCAAGGTCACCCAAAGAAAATCACCAAAGCCAAAAGCGGGTGTCCTAGACAGAACCGTGGGAAAGCATTGCACACGACAGCTGATAAGTAAAGGAGAGTTGAGGAACATGGGCAAGCCGCACTCAGTCAGCTCCACGGGAAATGGCTCCACTCGCTTGCCGTACTCCATTCTGCAGTAGGTACTTAGGGATGAATGAACGGCCTGCCACCTAAGCTCAATGCATGTAGCCTCCCTGCTCCCAAACTCCACTAGAACCATCCTAGCAACATTGCGTCCCCAACCCAGGCCCACATGGCAGCGCAGGAGGAGCCTGCCTGGGGGCCAGGTGATGGGAGCAAAGGACATCCCTCTGAGACTTGAGGTATCCTCAGGTAGGACAGATGGAGGAGTTGTGGGCATCTGGGGGCTCAGAAGCTGGGGGAGGAGATTAGTGGCCCCTTAAGGACAAAAATAGACATGGAGCAGGTACGTGAATGGGTTTCTGGCAGTCTGCCCCCACTGGACTTTGTTTGTCTGTTTAGGGGCTGCAGAATGGGTCCTGGATTCAATCTGGGTTCTTTTTAAGAACTTGGGAGTACAGAGAAGAGGGGCAGCAAAGGAGACAGAAGAGAAGGTGAATAGAAGCTGGGGCTGGTTTGGAGACTGTCAGGCCATGACCATTTCCAGTCTTCCCAAAGAGACTTCGGGGAGATCCATACCTCATCTACGTTTTGGGACCTGGGCCCACGTGTGATGGTGGCTACAGGCTGGCACAGCGTACAGCAGGGGCTGCAGGGATCTCATGAGGAAATATTGGCTTCTCTTTACCCCATTCTACCACCATTCAAGGATCGCAGGACCACATTGCAAGCACAGTTAGTTCCAAGGCTCAAATGAACGCAAATGTGACATGATCTTGCCTGCTGTCAAAGTCCAAGGAGATGCTGAAGATGGATCAGCTCAGAACAGAGAAGAAATTCTTTGTGTCAAAGCAAGGTTCTGGACTCGGGGAGGGGGGTGACTGAGTTAAACACAACTCAGAAAGAAGAGGGGATAGGTCCAGGATTAAATACTAGGAAGGGGTAGTTGTGAAACCACATCTATGATTTTGAAGGGAACATGGGACCTCAGTTAGATCAATGAAAGTCAGTCTTGGGAATTTCACTATTGCTATTGGGAAGGAGGCATCCCTTCTGTTTTTCTTTTGTGTTAAACTCGAAAGATGTGGGCCATCTTGTTACTATGAAGAGGGATCGTATGTCAGAAAAGTTGGCCTAAAGGAAGGCCAAAAGAACTTCAAGATGAAGATAGCTCCGAGAAGACTGTTTTAAATTGAAGGGCTCACTTGGCCTCTTCAGCGTCAACCAGTTTTCATTTGGTCTTAAAAGCCAGTTCACGTCTGGGCTTCTGTTCACTTTCTTCCTTCTGGGCAGGAACTGTTGGCACTGACACAGTTACAAACATCTTGTGGGAACCATGTTTAGTATCAACCCCTGCCTACTTGGATCCCCAAGGAGGAACTCAAGGAGAGTGAGATTACGTTCATTTTTTTTATAATGGGAAAACTGAATCCTGGATAAAAGTAATAGCTTATCCAAGGCCACTTGACTGGTTAGGGAAAAAGAGTGAAATTTGAAACTAAGCCTTAAGACTCTTACTCCATGGGCCAGGATAGAGCTCAGTGCAGAGAGAGCTTATCTACCATGCACAAGGCCCTGGGTTCAATTCCCAGCAGTGAAAAAGAAGGCTTCTAGGTCAGGTGTGGTGCACATACCTGTAAACCTAGCACCCAGGAGGTTAAGACAGGAGGATCATGAGTTCAAGCCCAGCCTAGGCTTTACAGTAGGGCCCTCGTATTTCAAAAAGGAAAGGAAGGAAGGAAGGAAGGAAGGAAGGAAGGAAGGAAGGAAGGAAGGAAGGAAGGAAGGAAGGAAGAAAAAGAAGCCCCTAAGACTTTCTGGATTATCCTGTGTCCCATTTTTCCCAAGTCTGAAAATATTTGTGTTTGGTGTGTGTCAGAAGAGTGCGTGTTTCTGTGTCCCCAGAGAGATGCTGTGGCACCTAAAGGTCAGGTGTGTGCTATTGTCATATCTGACAGCTCCCAGATCTAGTGAGTGCAGGGATCCCCTCCAAGTGACCCCAGGACTCCTGGACCAGTGGGATTCCCAAGTTGCCCTCCACATGCACACAGCCTGGCAGTAACACGGCCCCGGGAGTGTCACATGCTGTGTGTCTGGGGCAAGAGTGCAACCTCTCTGAGACAGCATCAGTGTCTTCCCGGACTTTGACAGGGGAGTACTTGTGAAAATCACACTCCCCAAGAAGAGCACTGTGATGTACATCCTGTCGTGAGCGTCTCCAGGACCCAGACTCTGGATCTGCTTTCTGCAAGTAGAGCATCAAGGACAGATTTACCAAAGAATTTTGCGAGATAGTTCTCCTGACAGTAGGAGTGACTGGTGTCTACTGACCCTAGCAAGGAATCAGAACAAAGGTAGCTGAGACTCAGGGCCAAAGTCCCTGGAAACGTATAGGGCAGAGGGAGAAGTCAGCCCATGACCAAAGGTGACTGCAGAAAGTCGAGACACCTGTAGAAGCTGCAGCCTGGTTTCTAACAGACGAGCCAAATAAGTTCCTTATCACCAAGCCCTGGGCAGCCTGCACTCAAGGATAGGAGGACATTAGACAGGGCTTGACCTCCTTTTTGCAGAGGGAGGAGGGATGTATTCCCACTCTGTTACCCCAAGATGGAGGGCACCACGGGTTTCGATGGAGGAATGGGAGCAGAAGGGACATAGACTGTGCCCCCACAAACACTTCAGGAGCATCCTGTCACCACCATCGCTCTTGCCCTTTCCTCTGCCCTCAGACTGGACCCCAGAGTAAGGAGATGCATGGAACCACAGTAGCCCACTGTACATAAGAACCAGAAACCAAAACAAAGATAAGGAAAATGAACCCATGTGGTTGTAAGCGCGGGGTTGGGGGGTTATTTGTTATTGCGCTTAGAAGTTAGCAAGAAAAAAAAGACATTCAGAGCATTATGTCCTTAGCTGAGAGCATGCTCTGCCACCCAAGGGAGCAAGGATGCATATGTGTTTTTAGATAAACAAATATGGCACCTGGAAATCGTGTGTGAGGTGTCCCAGGGGGGACTTCTGAAATGCAGATCTCCCAGAAACCTCTCTGGAGGTTGAAACCAGGTCATCTAAAGAGTTTGCCTTTGGGGTTTGGATTGGTGTGCAGAGCTGGGGATCAAAGACAAGGTCTCACATATGCTCAGCAAGCATTCTGCCTTTATGCTCCATCTTCACCCCCAGAGAGAGAGAGAGCCAGCGCAGCGGCCAGGAGCTGATGTCAGGGGTCTTTCCCAGTTGCTCCTCCCGACCCCCTCTGGGACAAAGGGTCTTACATTAAACCTGGAGCTTGTAGTTAGCCAGACTGGTTGACCAGTGAGCTCGAGAGACCCTTCTGTCTCCGTGTCCCCAGCACCATGGGCCGCTGCATCTGGCTTTATTCACATGGATGCTGGATCTGAACTTCATGCTCAGCTTGAGCAGCGAGCACTTTGCAGACCGCCACCTTCCAGTCCCCACAGGGGCACTTTTAGCCGGTGCCGAATTGACAAGCTGACTGTAGACAGATCACTCCTTGGGAAACCCTGATCTGGTCAGTCTAACCTCTGTGTTATCCAGAATGACATCCAGAGAGGCAAAGCCACCTGCCAAAGGTAACTCAGCAAGGTGCTAACAGGCAACTAATCTTCAACCCTTTCCCCTGAAGCACAGCCTCTTACCCTGAGACTCAGGAAGGACAGGGAAGGAGGCCAAAACCAAACTCACAGACTGAAACCACATCTCCAGAGAGACACCAGCAATGCTTCAGACTGAACAGGGTCCACACCAAGCCCAGGCTGCCGGGGGTGGGGGGGATAAAGGGGTAACTCCCAGGGTTGGGAAGAATAGAGGGGCTGGGGAGAAGAGGCTAAAGGAAAGAGAAAGAAAAAGAAGGAAAAACTCGCCTCGCAGCTCTGTCCAGCCCAAATCTCCCGGCATGGCTGCAAGAGCTACCCTGGCCCTCTTCGATTTTGATGTACAGTTTGAAACAAATCAATAGCGGTATAATAATACTCAGCACGCTGTGTAATTTTTATATCATTAGTTTTCATTTTCCGCTCCCCATGCATCAAAAAACTTACAACGGGCTCGTAAAGTTTATTTAGTATTCCATGAATTCCTAATCAGTTTCATTTCATAATGATTCAGGGGCCGCCCGCTGCCTAGGCCCCGTGTCAAAAAATCGATAAAACCAACACAGTTTTCCTGATGGCGGCTGCAAAAGGATCTATTGTCGGGGAATTATGATTTATGCCCCGGCCTGAACCGTGGGCAGCAGCCTCCACCCGCGGCTCCGGGCCGAGGTCCTCGCCAATAATGATTTATGCCCCTTCGGGTGGCCCCACCCAAGTGCCCTGCCGCCCTGCAACTGGCCCCTGATGCTGAGGGGAGGGAAGAGAAGTCACAGGGGATGACTGCTGGTCGTCAGCACATCCCTGCCTGGCCCAGCATCTGTCTGTACGCCTACCCACCATCCAACAAATCCTGAATAACGAACTGAAGTTTCGGGGAGCCTCCCTTGGCCACAGAAAGCCACAAAGGGAATAGGATTGGGGCAGGGGTGACCCTGGTTCCCACTCAGCCTCAAGCTGACCATCTTGAGCTCTTCCTCATTCCCATGGTGTACACCTGCACACACACTGCCCAGCCCTGTCCCAGAGATTCCAGGGACCCTGATTGAAGAGGGGGTCCTCTAAGTCACAGAGCCTCAAAGCTGGCTTCCAGAGCTTCTGAGGCAGGGATGGAAGCCCCAGACACTCCAGTGTCTCTTCTTGGCTGGGATTCTTGGACCTGCCCCACTGGAAGCTCTCGTTCCCTCCCCCACAGGGTGTGATTAATAGGTCCAGGAGACATGTTAATGGGACGAGTATAAAGTCCAACAATTGCTTTAATTAACAGTAACTAACCTGGCAGGGATAAAGAGATCTCAGCTCGACTTGAGCAGGGAGTGGTTGCCGCAGAGTGGTGAACAGACAACTGGGGGCTCCCTGCTCACCCCCATCCCAGAATTTCGTGGCCTTCATGTGGAGTCTGAGTAAGGCAGAGGCAGTGGGGGAGAGGGGGACTTCATTTAGTTGGAATGATGGAGACAGAGATTTGGGGACAGGGTCCCCAGAGGTACTCTATCATGATCACAGCTGGCCATTCAGTTTTAAACTCCAGTAGAAACCATGGCTCCTCGTCTCTTCATTTGTTTTTCATGTATTCACTCAACAAACTACAGCCACAGACTTGTACATGACCAGAAAGAAGCGACTTGCTCAGGGTGGCAAAGCCGGGATCCCAGTTCTCCCAGTAAAGGGATACAGATGACACCTGCCCTGCCCAACAGGCCATGGCTATACTCCGTAGCCTGTTACCCTCTCCATGGGCTTGGGTCCGACGTTTCCACCTTCTTTCTCTTCAACTCTGCTCTTCATCCCTCCAGCTTAGTGGCAGGGAAAGGAGCCAGACATTGGGGCCTGGGTTCGAGTCCTGGTTTCTTCCACTCACCATCTGGGCCACCTTAAAGCCATTTCTTTAACCTTTCATCTACACCGTAGCAACCCAGGTGTCCTGTGACAAATGCTTCCAGCCCCCTCTAACCTCCAAGCTCACAACCGCCTTAAAACTCATTCATACAGTGTTGGGGATAAGGGGGTCCTGAGTCTGTCCCCCTCCTCCCAGGTTAGTAAGAAAACCAAGCAGGACTGGCCTTCGAGGTAGGGGCCTAAGCTGCTATTCATGGTGCTGTGGTTGAAGAAAACGAGCCCAGCTTCATTCATGTGGATTTGAGCCAAAGCTCCTGCCCATGCCTCAGTTTCCCGCTCTGTGAGACAGAGACTTGTCCCTCCTGCAGCAGAAGCTTGACACTTTATGACTCTAGGGACCAGGTTCTAAGGCCCAGCAGCCTCTCCCAGGCCTAGCGGCAGAGATGGAAAGGCCCATGTAAGGAGTAGGGAGCTAGAAGGAGGTGGATGGTGGAGACGGTGCTAGCTAGAGAAACCCTGGCTGCTCCCCAGGAGGACACCAAGCCAGGGCTCCCAGGATGCTAGCTTTGCCTGTCTGCCACCTGTCCCCTTGCTCATGTACCCTGTTCTCTCTCCTTTCTTTACCTTCTGCCTCTCCATAGCTCATTTCCCTCCTTTCTTCCCTCCTTCATTGGGACAATCAGCTCACCATCCTGTGGCCAGGAGGGGTCCTGATAGCGCAGGGCTGTGCTCACAGTCTTGAGATTTTGGGGGAAGAACCTTTCTCTCCTGCTTCCCTCTCCACCGCCAGGGCCCCCTCAGCTGTCCCACGCGCCTCCACCCTCAGCTTAGTGACAGTCTTTCTGGGAAGGCACCAGAGCAGGGCAGGAGCTTCTCAGTGGCAGATCCAAGCCAAGAGCTAAGCACATACTTGCAGCCTGTTGGCTGGGCTCCCTCCCTTAGGACTAGGAACTAGAGAGCCAACTCCTCTCCCTTCTTCAGACACCTCAGATGCACTTGGCTCCTCCACCCCAAGATGACTCTGTCTTCAGCACGGCCCCCTCTACTCAGTCCATTCCCCTCCTCCATTTCTAACTTCAGATCTCATAGACTGAAGACCAGGGCTGGCCAGGCCTGCTGAGATGCTGCCCAAGCTACTAATGTAAAGATGGGTCCCGCTTGGGGCTCAAGTGTCCACTGTTTCTGCAGTGAAATGGGCCTGTGGCGGTTAGTTTAAATTGTCAACTTGACACTCCTAGATTCACCTGGAAAGAGAGTCTCAGTCTCATGATCTGAGGACATGTCTGTGGGGCACTGTCTTAGCTGCCTTAATTGGTGTGGGAACACCCAGTTGAAACTGGGTGGAACTGCATAGGAGTGGGTGTAAGCATCCGGGCTGTTCAAAGGTAGAAGAAGAAGAAGACTGGGTTCTAGGTGTGCACACATTTATTCTCTCTCTACTCTTGGATGTCGTGTGATTAGCTGCCTAGAGTTCCTGCCTTAATGTCCATCCGCAATGATGGACTGAGATCTGGAATTGCAAGCTGAATAAACCCAATGACACCTTTCTCAAGCAAGGCCGCACCTCCTAAGCTTCCTCAGAGCTACCACCTGGAAACCAAGTGTACAGTCGTTTGAGGCTTGTGGGGGACATTTCGTTCAAACTACTACAGTCTCCCAGAAAGGGAGACCGAGGACAAGACAGGAGGCTACCCTCAAGAGGTCAGCTGCCTCATCCATCTTCTCAGACAGCTCTGAAGTTGCCGCTGCCACAGCTGCCTGAAGGAGGCCAAGGCCAGGTTCTAATGTGGATCTCAGCACCCCTATGACACAGCTTTTTCCTTGCCTCCATTGGGCAGATAAGGAAACTAAGGCCCAGGGATTTCAGTGGTCTGTCTGAAGTCATCTCTGCTCACACATATTGGGAATCAGAATATGGGTTCTGGACTCTGGAGCCCGTGAACTTGATATGCGGTCACACTAGTGCAATCCAAGTCTCCAAAAGACCACCTTAACCCTACCATGCTCAGAAAGAACTGAGGGAACCTGAGTTCTGGACTAGTCCCTAAACGTCCTGGAGAAGTCTCCATCATGGGCTCCCTGCATCCTGGCTTTGAGCTACAGCATCCTTCCCCAGAAAGCAACCTGCATCTTTCTCACCTCTTGCATCCGCTGTTATTTCTTCCCAGCCACTCTAGCCTGTCATGGCCTCTGGAGGAGCCACAAGGAGGTCAGTGGTCCCATTGGAGTCTAGGCCTGGAGCTCCCCACATCCTCTAGACAAGCCCAGGCCTTGTAGCCACTAAGCCCAGGCTCTGGCTCACTTCTACACTCCTCAGCCAGGAAATACTGAACATGGAAACTCCTTAACCTTCCTGCGCCTCCGATTCCTTCTCTGCCAAACGGGTCCAAATTATCCTGATACTCATGAGGCTTAGCTGTCACAGCGGGCTACAAAATTCAAACACAATACTCTTGCGGTAAGAGTATGCTCCTAACTCTGCTTTCCTTTCTGCTTCTTCCTCCCAGGGCCTAAAGTGTTTTATCCCTCCTCCTCCATATGCCCTTCGTGAGTGCTCCCCTGGGGAGCACTCCTCTTCGGCTCTTACCTTTCCCGAAGGCTAGCTGGGAGGTGGGAATCACTAAGAATGGAGTTGCTTTAGGCTGAGTAGGAACGTATGACAACGGGGTTGAGCTGTGTCGGAGGATTCCAGGTTACCCAGAGGATATGACCCACCAGGCTCTGCCACAGGGATGTGCACTATGTCCGGGGTTCAAGGTGGTAGGCCATTTCTTCGCTACCTGATGAGAAGCCTGAGAACCAACAAGGGTGAGAGGCTCAGCCAAGCAGCACAGCTGGGAGGCATCTAGACCCACCTGGGACCCCCAGCTTGTCCCAGGCAAAAGAGGAGGCATTCTGCTTCCAACCTCAGAGAGAATCACAGCATCGTCAGCCTCGGCCAGTAAGGACTCAAGGCAGCTGGCAATGAAAGTCCCATCCCTAACATAGCTGAGGTGAAACTCAGCCCTCCTCCAGGGCAGGAACCACACATTGCTTAGGGGCCTGCCCAGTTCCAGGTGAAATCACATAACACTAAAACCAGCCCAGGAGTACATAGCCAGCTCCAAGGCTGCCCTCAGCAATACTGAGAACATGATGTCCCAAATTTCACAAGTGGGGAGACTGAGACTCAGAAAGGACCAACAAAGACGAAGTGGCAAGCAGCTCGGGGGTGTGGGGTGTGGGTGACTGTGTGTGACCTCAAAATCTGCAAGGCTCAAAGCTCCTCTGTACCCTGGACTTTCTGAAGCTGGGTAGGTACAATGGGTAGTGTTGACTGTCAATGAGACAGAATGTAGAATCATCTGAGAGACAAAATCTCTGAGCACGTGGGGTGGAAGGGGATTATGTTAACTGAGTAGAAAGACATGCCCACTGTGGGTGGCACCATTAACTGACTGGGATCCTGCTGGACTGAAAGGGGAGAAAGGGAACAGCAATATTCATTCATTGGAGCTGGAGAGATGGCTCAGTGGTTAAGAGCACTGGCTGCTCTTGCAGAGGACATGGATTGAATTCCCAGCACCCACATGGTGGCTCACAACCACCTGTAATGAGATCTGGCGCCCTCTTCCGGCCCTCCTCTGCGGGCATACATAGAGGCAGAATGTTGTATACATAATAAATAAATAAATCTTAAAAAAAAATGAATCCATTCAATGACACTGACTGCTTCAGGCTCCTGCTGCCACGATTTCGCCATCATGGTGGGCTGTGCCCTTCACTTGTGGACCAGGACAAGCCCTTTCTCCTATAAGTTGCTTTCATCAGAGTCTTTTATTGTCGCAACAGAAAAAGCAACTAAGACACCGGACCCTGACTCAAGCCCCTGGAGCACACACGTGGACTCGCTCTGAGCAGGGCACACATGCTCACGTGTGCGCTCGCAAATATGCAAAGGCCTTAGCCTAGCAGTTCTCAACCCTAGATACTCAGTGGAGTCACCTGGGGAGTTTTGGGGGTTTTTGTTTTGTTTTGTTTTGTTTTTGAGACAGGTCTTACTATGTATCTCTGGCTGTCCTGGAACTCACTAAGTAGAGCAGGTTGGGCTCAGACTCACAGAGATCCTCCTGCTTCTGCCTCCCAAGTGCTGAGATTAAAGCTGTTAGCCACCAGGGAGTTTTAAACATGTCTTTGTGTGGTCCCACCCTCAGGACACTGATGGAAAGCTCTGGTTACATAACCAATCAATCCTTAAAACAGCAAAGAGCTTTTATGTGACCTGGACACAGGTTGGTGGGTGGCGGCCGCCTAGAAGAAGAGAGTCTGCTTCTGGGATGGCCCCTCCCAGAGCTTTAGTAAAAGGCTTCAGCTCCTCACTGTACTGCAGCCAAATTATCCTGGTGACACAGCAGCTAGCTCCCCTCTGAGCATAGGAAACAAGACAGTGCAAAGCAGACTCTGCTGTCTTCTGGGTCCTGGCCTTGTAATTGTACACTTAGATGGAGCCTCCATTCCAGGAGTCAAGAATTAGACTCCAACTACAGAAGTGGGGTGGGGGAGGTCAGAGCATTTCTAAATATATTTTAGAGCCATAGGAGGCTGGGCTAAGTGTTGGCCACCCCTATGTGTGGCTGAGACCCAATGAGTTGGAAAGAGATTCAGGGGGACACGACTTCAGGACAACCCCTTCCCCAGGGAAGAACACCTGAATGGCTTCACCCCAGTCTGACTACTGGCTTCCTTCCCTGGCACTCTCCTCTCCCTGAAGTGCACCTCATCTGGAGGGCCCCTCAAAGACCTCTGCCTAACCTTCTAAAGCCTGGCCATGGCCCAGCGCCCCCAGCTAGCTGGTTCCAGGTAGGGCTTCTGGCCTGTTCTCAGGGCGTAGGTTTCCATGAGTCCCCACGCACACCTACATGTAAGTGCGTGCATTTCCCCACTCACTGAACAACCCCACCATCCCCCCCTTCCCTTTTCTGGCCCTTGACTCTTCCCTTTCTATCCTCTGGATTCACAGACTCTGTCAGGCTCATCTGTGAACGTTTGGGCAGAGTACCAAGTATAGAAGCTGCCTGGAATGAAGGACCAGGGCTCCCTGCCTGTTGACCTCTAATAGTGCCTACGCCTCACATCTAGCCCCAGCCAATGCCCCCAGGCCACTCCGAGTATCAGATAGGGACACTTTCTTTCCTGTGCCACCTGCCCGGGTCATTTCCAAACTTTTAGCCTGACCCTGCTTTCTCTCCCCTTCCACACTCTGTAACTCCCCACGTTTCTGTCTCCATCCTCCACTTCATTTCTGAGAGCACCGGACCCAGGCCACAGTCGGGATGGCTGCGGCAATGAGAAGGCCACACCTGTACCTCACAAGGAGAGGAAGGAGAACTCTTGTGAGGAATTAATGAGACCACCAAGAACAAAAGAGACACCAGCAGGGGCCAGAGAGGCAGGCCGGCATTAAACCTTCCCCGCAGAACCACACTTGGCAATAATAGAGTGAGAAAAAATGGAGTCAAGATCCCTGTGGTAAAAACTATTAGAGGAGGCGAATTATAAAACTATTAACCAGAATGTAACTCCCAATTAAAAGATGATTTAACACTGGAACCTGATGGATGAATTTTGATTAAATGGAGAACTATTAGGAGCCCAGGGATAAGGCTGATCCTGCCAGTTCTAAAAGTTAAAAGGCAGTTTGATATAAAAATTTATAAATTAAGGTTAATTACTTTAAATAACATAGCTGGGAGCAAGGGAAGGAAATTTGTCAGAATCTCCAGAGTTTGGGGCTAGATGGATCTAGATGTCCTGGTTGGCCCCAGGGAACCCAGAGGTCAGGGTAGGGGCAGTGGCGGCCAAAGACAGGGCAGGTGATAGCTACATTCCTGCCCAAGACCCCCAGGAAGTGAGGTGCTGGCTGAGGCCCAGGATGTAGGGTGCTCGTGGCTTCCTCCACAGACCACACCCCTGGGAGTTCTCATTCTGTGACTAGAAACTTACTGAGTACTTGGGAGAAGCAGACACCCCAGTCCTCTCTGCAATGAGGAAGGGTCACCATCACATCAACGGCTTCTCACAGCTCCAGCAGACCTGAGGAAGCCTGAGAGATGTGGCTAGAACCATATTCCTCAGCTTCCAGTCCATCTCTGATACTCCAATCTGTCTTCATGACTCCCATGCTGGGCCTCAGTCCCCTCCCACTCTGTGACATAGAGATAATCACCTGTCCTGCAAGACCATTGGTGGCAGGAGCAGGGACTTCCCTTGCCTGAGAAATGGCAACAATTCTCGTCCTCTGAGGGGAAAGTGAATGTTGAGGTCTTTAGTGAGCGCTTCCTCAGGCAGATGTGTGGGAACCGCTCTGCAGACAGGCAGTAAAAATGCCCTGTATCGGGCTGGGGTGCAGTCAGATGGTAAAGTGCTCAGTTAGCATTCAGGAAGCCCTGGCTTTGATGCACAGCCCCACGTGGGCTGGGTGTGGTGGTCTGAATGAGGTATGTCTACCCCAGGCTCCCGTATTTCAACACTCGTTCACCACTTGGTGGCACCTCGCTGGGGGAGATTTGGCCATGAGGTTGCTAGAGGAAGCTTGGGAAGTATACGGCCTCGCGCCTCTTCCAGTTTGCTCTCCTACTTCGTGCTTCTCTCTCCTGCCACCACACTTACTGATTGTGGCCATGCCTCCCCACCGTGATGCACTCCCATCCTTCCGGAACTGTAAGGCCAGGTAGACCTTGGTCGTGGTATGTTATACCTGCAACAGAAAAGTAGCTGAGTGTGATGGCTGATGCTTGTAAACTCAGCACGGGGGAGATGGAGACAGGTTAGACCAGAAGTTCAAGGCCACTCTGAACTACCTGTGACAGCCTTAAAAAATAATAAGCCTGATGTAATCTTCCTAGCCCCCTTTCTTTTTAAACTTCTATTTTATTTTTATTTATGTCTCTGTCTCTGTCTCTGTCTCTGTCTCTCTCTCTCTCTCTCTCTCTCTCTCTCTGTGTGTGTGTGTGTGTGTGTGTGTGTGTGTATGATGCCCTCAGAGCCCGTAAGAAGGCATCAGGCACCTGATGGGGTTACAGATGGCTGTGACTGCCAGACACAGGTGCTAGGAACCAAACCTCTGCAAGAGCAGCACCTTAACTGCTGAGCTGTCTCTCCAACCCCACCAGCCCCATTTGAAGTCAGCCCTGTATTATTTGTGTTTTTCCAATGAAGAAACTGAGGCACAGAGGACAGTCACAAGCCCCAGGCAGCAGGCAGCTGGCGACCTTGCAGAAGACGATTTTAAAGACTTTAATGTTCGCTCTTGAAATAGGAGAGAAAGGAGAGAGAAGGGGGTAGAGACAGGAGGGGAAGGAAGGAGAGAGGAAGAATGAAGGAAAGAGAGAAGAAACGGAAAGGAGGAAGCAGCTGTCTTGGTTAGCTAGAAGTCAGGGAGGGGGGTGTTTAAGCTGCTGAAAGGAATGAGGGCTGGAAAAGCCCTGTCTTTCATGGGCACTGATCAACTTGATTTCACTTCAGAAAATTTCATCACTCTTTTTTCCCCCCCAAGACAGGGTTTCCCTGGAACTCACTCTGTAGACCAGGCTGGCCTCAAACTCACAGAGCTCCGCCTGCCTCTGCCTCCCGAGTACTGAGATTAAAGGTGTGCACCACCACCACCAGGCTGAAATTTCATTACTCTTTATGCGTTCCTTTCTGTTACTTAGGTGAAAAATAAATTGTGATACAGTTTTCAAATGACCCTGAGCAGTAGCTTTCATGGTGCATAAACTATCACTCAACAGGCTGCCTTTTACAAAGCATGTGGTAACATGCTACCCCTTTCTGTGACATTTCCATGGGGACCTAGTTTTAACACATTGGGATGTTCTAGATCCAAACTATGGCACTCCCTAATGACGTGACCAGAAACAGAGTCTCGGATGAGACAAAGCTCATGATAGTGCTGATTCCATTTATAGTGTTACTGTTACTGCTACTTTCTTTACTGTTGCTACCAGGAAAACCGCAAGATGAAGGCACCATGACCAAAAGGGAGGAAAGGGTTTATTTCATCTTACGGCTTACAGTCCATAATGAAGGGTACACAGGGCAGAGACCATGGCAAAATGTTGTTTACCAGCTTACTTCCTTTGGCTTGCTCAGCCTGCTTTCTTATGCCACCCATTTCCACCCGCTCAGGGAGAACACCACCGATATTAGGCTAGGCCCTCCCCATCAATCATTCATCAAGAAAGTGCACCACAGACTTGTCTACAGGGAATCTGATGGCGTCATCCCCTCCGTTAAGGGTCCCTTTTCCCAGGTGGCTCTAACTTGTATCAAGTTAACAAAACAAACAACCTAATCAACACATTCTCCATGAGGAGATGTCATCCCCATCTGGAGTTTCAGGCTTAGCACCTGAGACATAGCACAGCTAAATCCCTGAACCACCGGGCCCGGGGGCTGTAATTCCACTTTTGAGCTCTGTGGCAGCAGGAAAGTCTTTTAACTGTTCTGGTTTGCACACCTGTAATGTGTAAATCAAAATAGTGCCAGTGCCCTGCACATGCAACTGTAGGGCAGGCAATCAGTGCCAAGCAAGCGCTGGCACTAGAGGCTGGTGTGAAGAAAAGCCTCAAGGACTAGGAGACGAGGTTTTGGTTTTGAGACAAGGTCTCATGTAGTCTTGGCTGGCCTTAAGCCCACCATGTGGCAGAAGATGACCTTAAGCTTTTGCTCTCCCTGGCTCTACCTCCTGTGTGCCGAGATTACAGGCCAGAACCACCAAAACCAGTTTGATGCAGCCTTGTAGTGTCAAAGCCAGAGCTTCCGGCAGACTAGGCAAGCATTTTACAACCAGGCGGCATTCCCCTACCTGGGTTGCTGATTTTATTACTATTTCCATGTTCTTTGCCGGGCACCGAGACAATTGATGGGAAACGAGGATACAAAGGTTTTTTTTCTCCCAATGGATCCTGAAAAGCAAGTTTGACAGCTCTGCCTGCCACTCTATCCTTCCGGTGACCCCAGCCCCGCCTGAGCTCCTTCACACGGCAGGCAGAGGACGAGCCCATGGCAGGTCATCCGCTCAAGGCTCATCTCACCAAATGGTTGCTGACCCCATCCTCACCCCAGCTCACATTTAGACAGTGGATTTAACCCCGCAGATCAGTCTCGTGGCTCCTACTGAGTAAAACAAGCTCCTGTACACACACTCTCATGGAGAGCCTGAGGCACACAGTGAAGTTAAGGGGTTTGCCGGCTACCAAATGAGCTTTGGAACCCAGGTTCCTGACTTCTACAGAAGAAGCCTGTTTCTTCTGGGTCGTGCCAAGCCAAGGTTGACCTTTCAGCATCAAAATCAAGTTATTCTTTGTTGCAGCCCTGTCCCTTAGCAATGGGCCACCCATGCTGCTACATAAAACTAAGTGAGCAAGACAGGTGGTGAACACTGTCCTTGATCACAGGCTTCATGATCACCTGACCACCCACTCCTATCTTCAGGCACCACCCCAATTTCTCCCATTTTAGGCTTTGGCAGGAGGTGGGTGGGAATCTTTAGCTAAAAACCAAACTACCATCTGGGCTCTAGAGCCTCTAAAGGCCACCTCTGACTCAGGGACAGAGATGAACTGGCATGCTCATCACTGTCTAGTCTTATAAGCCTCCCCCATCTCCAAAACATGGATGGAACTCAATGGCCACAGGAAGTCACCCAGAGATGGGTCAGAGGTTTAGGGTAAAGGTTATCGCAGGATCAGATCTGCCCCTTCCTCCCATATTCCTCTCTCTCCTTGGAGTTTCTAGGTTCTTGGGTTTGTGTTCTCCCTCTCCGGTTACCTCTCCAGCTCCCTCTCAGATTTGTTTGTGTGCACGTGCATGCAGGTACCTAGGGAGACCAGAAGAGAGCGTCAGATCCCCTGAAGCTAAAGTTACAGGCACCCATAAGCCGCCCTTTATGAGGAGCTCAGATCCTCCACAAGAGCAGCAAGGACTCTTAACCAATAAACCATCTTCCAGCACCTGTAACCCAGTTGGCCTAGAACTCACTGTGTAGCCAAGGATGCCCTTGAATTACAGATGCGGGAAGTCACATCCAATTTTATGTGGCGCTGGGAACTGAACCAGGGACTTCGCGTGTGCTAGGCAAATAGTCTACTAGCTGAGCTACATGGCAACCCCATGCTCCCTAGCCCACCTTCCTGCATTCTCTAATGCTTAGCTCTCACTAGTCATGCAGCCTTCCATAACAAGCCCCTTGCTGTGTAGTCCTGTTCAGAAAAGTGTCTGTGAAAGTAGCGCCTGGCTAGGGATGCGGCTCCATGCTCGCTTAGCATGTACAGGGCCCTGGACCACAAATAGAAATTTTAAAAAAGTAGCGCCTGGCTTGAACTGGCATTCTCAAGTAGGGTTTAGTCCTGTGACTTGGGCCACCCTGTGGCTATCTCCACTTGGGACTGTTTGGGGGATGTCTTAGTTAGAGTTTCTATTGCTGTGAAGAGACACCATGGCAACTCGGCAACTCTTATAAAGGAATTATTTAATTGAAACTGGCTTACAGTTCAGAGGTTTAGTCCATTGTCATCATGGCAGGAAGCATGGCAGGATGTAGACAGATGTGGTGCTGAAGAGGTAGCTAAGAGTTCTACATCCAGATTGGCAGGCTGCAGGAAGAGAGCCATACGGAGGTCTGGCTTGAGAATCTGAGACCACAAAGCCCGCCCCCAGTGCACACTTCTTCCAACAAGGCCACACCTCCTAAAAGTGTCACTCCCTGTGAACCTGTGGGGGCCATTTTCTTTCAAATCCCCAGAGGGGAAGACATTAGGAGGCAGTTCTAGATTTCCCTAAGGTCGCGCCATAGCCCTGACATCCCTATCAATCCTCCAGCCCCCTATTCCATCTCCTCTGCATCAGTCTCCACACCATGCCCCTGCTCAGCCCCTGTAGGCCCCTGGCTCTCCTCACTTCTGCTCTACTCAGGTGTGTTTCTCGCCTCTCCTCCCCAGAGGACACTGCCTGTGAGGAAGGAAGTTAATCAGAAAGTTGATGGTAACCTCCAGTTTTTCCTTCCTACCCAAGCCCCCGCTGGAGCAGCTGGGGTCCAAAGAGAACCCAGATGTGCTCTAGTAGAGCCTGGGCATCCTGGGGAGGGAAGCTTTGGTGCTGTAACAGACAGACATGATTAGAAGAGAGAACGACACAAGGATGGCCCCACAGTCTGCTCTTCCAGAAGCCTGCAGTTAAGCTAGGAAATGACGGGAACAAACCAGACAGCCTGATTCTGAAGTGCCATGTCGTCGCAGCTGTGCCTTCTGGAAGGCGTGGCCAGGGAAGATGCTCCAGAGAGGGAAAGGCTGCAGCTGTCAGCAGTGTTGAAAAGGCCTAGTCAGCAGGCATTTGATGGGGCAGCAGGAGGTGGGGGTAGCGACCATCTGCAAGCAGAGAGATACAGGTAAGCAACAAGACTGAGAAGTGGCCCACCTGGGGCAGGAACTGGTGAGCGGTACCAGGCCAGAAAGGCAGGCTTGGGGCCAGACTGCCTTGGGATTTAAGAGCACACAGGGAGAATCTAAGCTGCACCCTGGGGCCTGAAAAGGCATGAAGATTTCGGAGCATGAAGATAGTGCGATCAAGTCTGTTGTAGGACACTAGCTAGTGGCCAGGAGAAGAAAGGGGGAGTTGGAGAGAGGAACCATACCATGGGAACAAACTACAGGGGCTCAAACAAGAGCAAGTCCTGTGGAGCTAGGGCAAGAAGGGCTGCATTAAAACCTGGTGTGATGGGGGCCGGGGGGAGGGGGAGGAGGTAGGAGATAGCTCACCAGATAAAGAGCTTGCTATTCAAGTGTGAGGGCCTAAGCTCAGATCCACAACACCCACCCAGAAAGGCAGGCATGGCAGTGTGTATGTGTAACCCCAAGGCGGGTGGGTAGAAACAGGTGGAAAGTGGGGGTTCACTGGCCATCTAGTCTAGCTGAAAAGGGAGCTCCAGATTCAGTGAGAGAGTCTGCCTCAAAAGCTAAGATGGGGAAGCAATTGAGGAGACACCCTGACATCGAGTTCTGATCTCCATATGCACCCCTACAGGCAAGAACAACCCACACACATGTATACTCACTCACACGTGCCACACCGCACCACACACACATACACACACACAGGCACAATGGAATAGTGACATAGCTTAATTGGTAGAACACTTATCTAGCACGCACAAAACCCTAGGTTCAATCCCTCACACTATATAAATCAAAGCTGGTAGTATATGCCTATATTCTCAGCACTTGGAAGGTGGAGGAATCAGAAGTTTAAGGTCATCCTCCTCCTTTGGGGTATATAGAGTTTGGGGTCAGTCTGGAATACATGAGACCCTGTGTCAAAATAAACAAACAAAACCCATGCCATTCCATGACAGACAGGACTAGGAGTGGACAAGAAGGGTAGACCTGGTTCTGGGTGATGGCTGGATTCCTTGACCCCTACCCTTGTCACCTTTGGTGACCTCACTTGACCCATCCTTTCCCAGCCTTGACAGGCTGAGTGTGGCTGCTCTCACCCTTTGGAGCCCTGGGCCTCAGTCTGTGGTTTCTTCTCTTTCCTGCCTTATAAAGTACCAGAAAGTCTCCAAAGCCACAGACTTCTGAAACTGATGATCAGGGTCCCCCTTCCAGCCCACGTGGAGAAGTTAAGCCCGGTGACCTCACAAGCAAATGAAGCTTATTTCAAAAGGTCAGGGGTTGGAAGTCAAAAGGTCAGGGACTTTCGAGTCAGACCACCTACCCCTGGATCCTGAGTTGTCACTTTGTGTGAGTTCGGGTAAGTGGATTATCCTCCCAGCTCTGCGGTCTCCTCCCCTGTGTAATGAGGACAGTGGAGGTATCTTCCTCTAAAGCAGTGGCTCTCAACCTTCCTCATGCTGTGACCCTTTAATACAGTTCCTCACGCTATAGTGACCCCCCCCACAACCATAAAATTATTGACATTGCTACTTCATAACTGTAATTTTGCTACTGTTAGGAAGCGTAATGTAAATATCTGTGTTTTCTGGTGGCCTTAGGCCATCCCTGTCAAAGGGTTGTTTGACCTGGAAGGGGTCGTGACCCACAGGTTGAGAACTAAAGCTCTAGGGCCATAATGCCATGAAAAGCAGCCAGCATAGTGCCAGGTATACAGCAAGTACTCAATAAGTGTTGACTCTTTTCTTTCTTTTTGTGCTGGGGACCCAACCCATGGCTTCATGAAATCTAGGCAAATGCCGTATTGCTGAGGCACACCTCCACCTGATGTCGGCTCAGTTTCTCTATAGGAAGTCCTGTGTATGGTACTGGGAGGTACAGAGGTACAAGGTGGGGTCCCTGCTTTCACAAAATTAACAAGAGAAGCAAGGAAATTCCCACTTGGGACAAAGGACAAAAGAAAAAGAAGGGGTGGCCGCCAGGGCTCAGTCTCTGTCTCAGAAGCTTAGTGTAAGATGGGGGTGTGGCTTAGTGATAAAGCACCTACTGGGCCTGTACAAGGACCCTGGTTCAATTCCTAACCTAAAACAAAACAAAACACAGGTCGTGTCTTGTGGGAGGGTCGCTGCCTGCCTAGGGAGCGTAGCATATTGAGTAGGAATAAACCTTTACAATCAAGGTCTGGCCTTGGCTGCTCTGCCTATGTCTCCCTGAAGAACTACTATTTTATTCAAGCATCACCTCCTCAGGGAAGACTTCCATGGTCCTGCTAGACACAGGATGCCTCCCCTTCATACACAGTCCATACCACTTGTTCCCCCTCCATCAGAGCACATGGTACAAAAGGAGCATGTCTTCCCCCACCCCTGTGTGTGTGTGTGTCTGTTTGTGACTCTGTGTGTGTGTGTGTGTGTGTGTGTGTGTGTGTGTGTGTGTAACTGTGTCTGTCTGGGTGTGTAATCTGTGTCTGTGCATGTCTGTCTGTGTGCATCTGTCTGTGTTTCTGTGTGTATGTCTGCCTGTCTGTCTGTCTGAGTCTCAGCACACAGAACGCACTGAATATGTCTATGACAGCTACATGATGGAATAAATGGATAGATTGGCTAATAAGCTACCCGAAGGCCCTGGACTATCAGAAAGACAGACACTGGATCCAGATATGTCTCTCAAACCCAGAACAGGATGGTGACCCCCTCTCCAGGGCTTCCAAAAAAATTAGAGCAGTACAAGCAGTGAGAGTCCAGAAGCCCCCAGCTGGCCCCGTCCATAGTGTCTGCCTTCAACCACCCACTCTACACTATCAGAACAGCACCTCCAACCCAGGACTGGCTGTCTTCCCAACCCAGGCAGCATGCCCTGGAAAAATACTACAAATATAACACTAGTCTGTTACCAAAATAAAAAAAAATAGGGAAAAAATTTTTAAAAAAAGAGGGCATAAAATCAGTCCACGCAAAAGCCTCTTGAAGCAGGCCAGGGCTGTCCTGCCCACCTCTGGAAGTTTATGCAGGCCAAAGCCAACAGCAAAGTCAGCTTCCAAAGTATGTCGGACAGCTCCTAAGCGGCCCTCCCAACGGCCCAGAGGGCAGCCCTGCAAGTCCCGGATATTTTTCTTTTTATATATACATGCACCTGTGTGAGCATATGCCACATGTATGCAGGTGCTATTTATATATACATGCACCTGTGTGAGCATATGCCACATGTATGCAGGTGCCTGAGGAGGCCCAAAAAGGGAGTCGGATGCCCTACAGCTGAAGTTACAGGCAGTCATGGGCCACCCAGCATGGGTCCTGGGACCAGAAGTCAGGTCCTCTGCAAAAGCAGCAAGTGCTCTTAACCACTGAGCCATCCCTCCACCCCATGTGTGCTTGATCTTGAACAAGACATTTGGACTCTTTGGGCCTCAGTTTCTCATCTAGAAAATGGGTATGGCCATGATTAGGAAAAGGCCTGCAATGAGAAAAAAAGGCATGAACCTGAATTTGGAGGGACTTTCTGAAGCATAAGGAACTACTCGACCAGAGTGCATGAGCCATCTGGATTCTCATATTTTTGCTAAGATTTGAGCTCTTCACCCACCTGTATCAGTACTGTGACCCCACAAGGGGACTCCAACATCTGCCTTGAGCTGGATTTTCTGACCCAAGATTTAACAGAACAACTGAGAAGAAGAGAGGAGAAAGGTATGTGCACAGATGTGTGTGCATACAAGAATGTAAGCTTGGATGCCTGTGTGTACTTGGCATGTCTGTGCACCTGTGTTTACTTGTGTACTCATGCACATTTGTGCAAGTTTGCACATATGTACACCTATTTTGTACATATGTATGGATGTGTAGCTCTGTGTGCATGGGATTACATTGCATATGTGTGCATGTGTGACTGTGTGTATCTGTGTCTTCCCAGGGTGAGGAGAGGCATGGAGGGAAGGAAGAAAAGAGACTGAAGAAGAAAAGCAGAAGGAAGAGGAGGACTGAGGTATTCGGTTACATGATCTAAATTCTAATCAAACATCATTTAAAGCGTGTTTTATTTCAGCCTCGGGAGAGCCGGTCCCTCCTGGCTGCTCACCATGGCAACGGGCCGCTCATTTCAGAAGTGTCATGCCACATTATCGTCCTGCCGCCTCACACGCTCTCGCCGCCTGACAACTTCGCTCTGCCCCTTGCGACAACCATCCCCACTCCGCTGGTTTATTTTTGGTGTCAGCTGCCCCCCTCCCTGCCCCTTTCCCATCATCAGTGGATTGAAAGACAACCCCGGCCCTCCAGCCGGTGAGCATCGCAGCCTGTTTGGTGATAAGAGATAATTTGAGAAGATATTTGCTTACATGTGTATGAACAATTTACTGTGTTAAGACAATTCCACCCGGTACCTGAGGACGGCGGTGAGGTGGGGAGATGGGGGGTTGGTAGTTGGCCAGGGATCCAACTGACAATACCTCAGGAAAGATGAGGGAGGAGACACCCCTCCCTTCTCAGAACCCCTACAAGATTGGGGCCCCTACAAGATTGTCATCTGCCCACCTTCCCAGCATCCTCAGCTATGATAGATAAGCCTGCTGCTAACTTGCTGTGTGACCTTGTGCAAGTCACTCCTCTTCTCTGACTTCCCTTTCCTTCTTTGTTAAATGGTGAGGTTGGGTATGGCAGCCACGGACGCCTTATCCAGTGTGGCACTGTGTGAATCAGAGATTCTAAACTGAAGAGGGGACAGCAAACGCCAAGGGCCCACAAAGAGGACTACCCTCTGACCTTGTCAACACTGTAAAGACAGATGAAGGGAAGAAGTTGGCCTAGGCAGGTAATAAATGGCAGGGCTTGAGGTAGGGTCCTCAATCTCCCCCCACAGACCTCAGGTTTATCCTCTCCTGGACAAGGCTAGGAGACCCTCTCTGATCTCTGCCTGGCTTTCTCCATCACAGTGATGAGATACTCCGGGAGCCACCTGCTCCTCCTTCATCATGTCCCTGTGCAGATGCGTATGTCCATGAGCACAATCCCAGACCAGGGGCCACAAGAATGGATTCAGAAGATGGTAGTATATGTGCCTGAGAGCCAGGAAGGGACTCTGGAGCTGAGCGCAGAGATGATGGGGAGAAAAACGGAGTGACCTCCACCTGAAACCTCCACCCACTGAATACAAAGAGCAACAATCCAAACTGTGTCCACTGGAGGCTTTCAGGTGTCCTGCCTGCACTGGGATCAAAGGGGCAGATCTCTTCTTTAGACTGTGCCCTTCTGCTGAAGGGAGCCTACGGCCTCTGGGGCAGTAGTCACCTGTCACATGTGCAGTTCCCTAGCATGTACGAGGGCTGTCAGGATTTTTTTTTAAAGGTTTGACACAGTCCATGGCAGATAGTAGGCACTCAATAAATATCAGCTATTGAAGTTGTCATGGTAACTGGGAGTCTAAAGAACAAGGTTTGGGGAAGGCCCCTCCTACTTCAGTCTGCTTTGTGTCAAGGTTCTTGTGGTGGGTTTGGCTCCATTCAGGCCCATCCTAGGCTGGGCCAAATTCCAGTCAAGTCTACACCTGCCTCCCAGTCCTCTGAAGGTCTCTGCTGGGTTCTCTGGCCCCTCCGAGCACGCCTCCCACATGGAGGCTGGTCTTCCTCCCTCTGCCTTCACTTATCATCTGCTCAGGGGAAGGCGATCCTCAGCCATGAGCTCGCAGGGCACCTGTGCCGTGAAGTCAGCCGAGAACTTAGACCCTTCCTGCCGCCCCTATCCCCCACGTCCTGCGCCAGGGTTAGGAGACCTATCCCAGAAAACCTACAACAGAGAGAGAAACTCAGACCTCCTTTACCATCAAACAGTAGGTGGGTACCCCAAGTCTCATCAGACAGACCCCTCTGTTCCCGCCAGACACAGTGGACTAGAGAGGCAGCGGACCACCAGAAGACTCCCCAGGGCCAGCAGAACATGAAGCCAGTGCCAACCACATCACACCCCAGCCACAGGGCCCGAAGCCCAGCTTCAGGGTTCTTCAGAAAATGGAGCTAACAATCCCTGTCTCATAGGGTTGTGGGCATGATCATAGAGAACATACAACAAAAGCATCCATTATGAATAATGGTGATGAATAATGGTCAGGAGAATAGTCATAATGGTTAATAATAATATAAATAATGATGAAGACTGGCAAGGTGGCTTGTCCCTGAAATACCATCATTTGGGAGGTTGAGACAGGAAGACCACTTGAACCAAGGAGTTACAGACCAGACCAGACTATGTGATACCCTGTTTCACAAAAATAAAAATAACAACAATAATCGAAGATGTTCTGGCAGGAACTGGAAGCTCCCTGGCCAAGCTCGGGGCCCGTCCTCCCTTGGCTCCCCTCTGCCTGCCTTGCTCTGTACGGAGCCTTCGTGCAGAACTGAGAAAGGGTGGGCTACGAGCCATCCTGCCATTGCCAACTCCTGCACACACATAGCTCGGCTCCCCGTTTTTCCATAGCTTTCTCAGCAGAAAGGGGATCATCTGGGTGCTCCCTTCCCATGGGAATTTGGAGATGGGGTTGATTTACAGGGGTTCAGTGCCCAACAGGGCTCTCTGAAAAGGAAATTTTGACCCGAAAGGGGGAAGAGGCATCAAATCAGACCAACAGATCTGTATTTTAAGTTTTATTTATTTGTTTTGTGTCTGTGTGTGCACACACCACAGTGTGGGTGTGGAGGCCAGAGGATAATGTTCTGAGTCAGTTTCCCTGCCTTCCAGTCCAGTCACATGGGTTGGGAGAGGGGACTCAGGAGACAGGTTTGGCTGCCTGAGCATCTTCACCTGCTGAGCCATCAGCCCAGCTCAGCACTTCTGTAGTCTTTAAACATGAACAAACACCAGCTTTTAACCCAAGACTTTGAGCACAAAAGCAAGGTTTGTTATATGCTGACATTTCCCACCCCACCTCACCCAGATCCAAGCTCTTTAGGGATTAAGGACCAGGGTTCTCAGCCTCCTCAACACCCCACCTCAACCCCAACCTGAGTGGCCTTCTACAGATCGCTGAACCTCTTGAGTCTCAGTTTCTATATCTGTACCATGAAAATGAGGCAGACCGGCCTTGTGAGTTCCAGTGTATTGTATGAGCTCCCCCTACTAGACGAAGAGGTACCTATGGTCACCCTTTGTCAAGGAGACCTTCCCAAAGATATGTGGCTTGAATTTTAGTCTCTCAGAGTAGCTCTGAAGCTGCTTTGGAAGGGGCCAAGGTGGTAGGAAGGTGAGGGGAGCAGCAACCCCAGACTGGACTAGGTAGGGATGGGGGTCCCAGCCCACAACCCAGTGGCTACAGCCAGGATAGTAGAATCTCTGTCCTCACCAGCCCCAGGACTTGGGGGAAGGGCTGGGGCAGGCGCCTCCCGCTCACCTCCTGACGGTGAAATGTGGTCATTTACCTTCACGCTCCAGTGCAGGCACCTAAATCACTGTCTGCATGCCCGCGCTCAAGGTTGCTCTCCAGCCAGCAGGCGACAAAGCAGCCACCACCACCCCGGGGCCTAGGGGACCCAGCCAGTCTCACTCTGCACATCGAGTCTTCTCCCTTCCCTCCCTCCAGTTTCCTTCTTTTGCCCCAAGGCCTCATCTCTGAAACAGAAGGCCCAAGAGCTCAGAAAGAGGTTCTGGGATCCCGCTGAGAGAGGCTTCTACTAGGCCATTTCAGACTTGGGGCCTATGCCAAGCCATGAGAACGTGTTTCTAACCAAGAGACTCCCGTGGGACTCCCACCCACAATGCATGGCTGTGTACGTTAAAAGTGCTAATTTGCAGAAAGTAAACACTGACTGGTTCCTACCCTGTTCCCGTGGTGCTTCGGTGGCCTGATTCCCTTCCCATCTCCCTTTCCCTTCCTGCTCTTTCTGGCTTCTCCCTCAGGGACCCGCGCCCCCCCCCCAACTTGTCTTTTCCATCCAGAAAAGAGGAAAGGAGATAAGGGAGGAGAGGGAAGTAAGTCCCGGCCCTGCTTCCTCATCCACCCAGGGTCTGTTTGAAACCCAGCTAGCACTTTGGAGCTGTTAGCACCAAGACCAAGAACTGTGGACAGGAGGTAGCCCAGGACTGTCCCCACCCTAAGGTATTGACATCTGCCTGCAGGAAGAGTCACTGGGCAGAAGTGTGAAGCTGGGGAGGCCTGCTGAGGTGGTCAGGAGGGCACCCTCCCCATTCACAGAATCCTCCAGCCGCTCGGCCTCCAGTGTCATTCATTTACTCTTTATTTCTGGGTCCTCTGTGTGGGTCAGTGTCTCCCCCATCTGACTGCGCCCCTTCCTCATAGAATCTGCTTTTCCCTCCCCGGCCAGGGGACCCCCTGAAGCAGAAGTTGTACCCCTCCTTTCAGACTGGAGTGAAGGAGCTCCATCTTCAGGCCAGGAGTCCCCCAGGAGCCTGCTGACCACACCAGTGCCCTTGTGCACAGCCCAGATCCTGCCCACTCACTCCCAGCCACTGTGGCTCTGAAAGCCCTTGGGTCTGGGTACAACTCTAGGATTTGTAGCTCCTTCAACAAGCCACATGACCTCCAGGGTACGACTCAAGGTCTTGCCAGGCTCCACTGAGAGGGCGTTTGGAGAAAAGGCCTAGTCATGGGCCTGGGTTGACTAGTGGGATATAGTAAGTGCTCAATGAACACTGATCTTCCCCTCATGAGACAGAAGTTCTGTCCTGAGCCTCCTCTTTCAGCTTGGGCCAAGGAGACAGAGGGAACCTGCACTGGAAAGGAGCGCCCACAAACTATGCCCCTCCCGTTCCCATCAAGCAACCCGGGTAGTAGCCTCCTTCGTTAGGGGATGGGGCGGTGGCAAGGAGTTAAATGTATTAAGCAATTTACAATTAATATAGAAGTCATTCCAGAGATAGCTACTAGGAAGAGTACAACAGGGCAATTAACCCACTAATACACTAGGCTATTACATCGCTATGTCTCTTATTTTAGCCCGAGGTGATTTGAAACGCATTGGATTAGAGGATATTACAGGAGATAGCATGAAAAATAGCTTAATGTAATGAGCCATCCCGTGATGTCTGCTATTAAAGATGATTTGCAGTTGAAAACTACAACATACAGTAGTTCAGCTATTTGAGAACCGACAGGGTGGGGGCTGGGGCCATGCAGTTAACCCTTCCCTCCTTCCTGCTACCCCTCCCCCACCAAGTCCTCTGCCACCCTCACACCAAGATTATCAAAGTGCATCTTATTAGGACACAATGGCTTCATTGGGAGATTGGAGATTGAGGGCTGAGGTTGATAAAGAACCAATAATCTGCTAATAACCTTTAAAAAATAGATTCCCCGAGGGAGCCGCACTAATGGGTTGAGGCTCCAGGGAGAGGCTGATTGGCAACTGGGATGCTGATGGGGATAGGGCGTGGGTTAGGGTGGGGGCAGAAAAGGAGGTCGAAATGCTGCAGTCACCTCCACAGTGAGAAGCAGGACGGTGTTGGGTATAGACTGCCGGTTAGGTTCATGCCTAGAAGTGTGGGCAGCCACTGTAACCTACACGATCCCCTACAGAGCCAGCTTTGGTGCAGTGCACAGCTTGCAGAGGCTGTTTCACAAGCCTCAGTGCCCTGGCCTGGACTCTATAGGCTTTCCGAGAGGCAGGGAAAATTACACGGTCACTGCATGGTGAGAGGACCTGAGCTCAGAGGGAAGCAAATGACTGGCCCAGGGTCACTCCGCTAGTTGTGGTAAAGGGTGGGAAGGGCTAGTGAGTTTTCTTTCAAAGCCTGTTGCTCTGTGTAAGACTGCAGCTGTGCCTTCTGTCCACACCAGCTGTGCCTGCCTCTCATCCCAGAGGCACTTCTCCTAGGTTTTCTTTCCAAAGTTCTGGCTTTTGTTTTACCGTCTAAGATCCATGTTTCGTTCATTTCTGTGTATGTTTCAGTTAGAGCAGCTGTTTGCATGACCACCTGTGAGTGTGGAGTAAAGAACATGCATGTGCTGATTGTCACACAGAGGGACCTAACATTGGCACACATTCACAGCCTTAAAGGCAGGAGTCCAGGGAGCCAGGCTGAAAGGGGACAAGCGTGCAGTAGCATGCATCGTAGGCATTAGGGGTGAGTGTCACCTGCTGGCAGGAGTGTACATCTGTGTGTGTATGCATATCGCGCATGTGTATGCCAAGGTGTGTGCACTGTGCATGCATGTTGGCCTATGTGCCTGAGCGGGGACATATCCTTGGGCATGTGCAGGCTATGCGTGTGTTCATGGTGTGGGTGTTTTCAGTGTCTTTGGTTGTGATCAGCCTTCATGGCTGAATCTGTGTACAGTGTGAGAGTGTGTGTGGTGGGGTGTGTGTTATTGTGTGTGGCACTGAGTGTGTGTACAGCGCCATATAAGCAGATCACTGTGCCACAAGGAGCTGCGTGTCTGTGCCTCCCGGTACTGCCACCACCGCCAGCTGCAGGGCCAGCCACAAACCGCCCCCATTCCCCCCCTCACTATTGTCTTTTATCATCATTTGCTGAGAAAGGGAGCCCAGGAGGATGGTGATAAATAAAGGCCACTTAAAATACGAGATGGCCACTCTGACTTTGGGGAATATTTCTTCTGTGGCGCAGCTGGTGCCGCCTCTGCCCTTGTGGGAAGGGGTCCCAGGGGCCGCCAGCCCCTGCCAGCTTCTTCAGGCTCCTGTGCCTCCTCCAAGCCACCCCTCCCCCTTCAGGGCCTTCCAACTCTAGTCCTAGAAGCCTAAGGAGGCCTAAGAAGGAAGCAGAGGAAACAGCTGAGGCCAACTGGGAGGACTGGGTGAGGCAGCCTCCAGTTTGCCCCTTTCATGAGTACTAAGGAAGGTTGGCTCTCAGAGAGAGGCTTCCAGAACACAAGAGAGGCCAGGCCATCAGCCTCGTAGGATCCATTCTAGTCCTCTTCCTTTCCAACCTAGGTAAGGAGGCCAGTTTAGGGGCCCCAGAGAGCAGAAACACGGAGGATCTGGGCACACGGCCTCACATAACCCAGTCACACAATTTGGAGGTTCCTATGATGGGCCCAGCCCTAAGAGAAACTCAGGAAAGTGAATCCCCTGTAGGCACAGTAGTGCACACACCCCACACATGCACTGCACAATGACAGGTGCTGCACAGAAATGCATTCAGGCATGCAAAGACTTATAACAGCGAGCACTCTGAAAAAGAGAACAAGGGAAAGGAAAGAGGCGGCTAGGGAGTGTGCCTGAGAGGAGCAAAGTGGCCCCTATGTGGGGATACAGGAGGAGAGTGGCTCCGCTGGAGGTGCATTTGGTCACTGTAGGAAGGGTAAGAGAAAGCCAAGCTCCAGTCTTTGTTGTGCTGACCAAGCTCTGCCCTAGTAAGAGGCTGTGCCCGCAGGTGACAGATGCATTTTATTGATCATAGAGGGCAGCACCCCACAGGGCTGAGCCTTTTTGGAGAGCTCCTTTTTCCTTGGTTCCTTTTGCATGAGCCAGAACAAATAGTAGGACACTTCAACTGTGCCCGTAAGATACTATTTCCTTAGAGGGCCAGCAGGATGGCACAGTGGCTAAAAGTGCCTGCTGCCAAGCCCGACACCCAAATTCAAGCCCTAGGACCCACATGGTAGAATCCGTACAGAGGTACAAATTGTCCTCTGATCTCTACATACACACAAACTTACATATGCACAAGTAAGTAAAACAAAAGGTAATTTAAAACATTATTTCCTTAGAAATTAAAAAAAGTGCCAGATATGGTAGGGTATTACAGTAATCCCAGCACATGGGAAATGGAAGCAGATCGGTCAGAAGTTCAAGTTCAGCCTCTGCCAAAAGAAGAAGAAGGAGGAGGAGGAGGAGGAGAAGGAGGAGGAGGAGGAGGAAGAGGAGGAAGAAAGAAAGAAAGAAAGAAAGAAAGAAAGAAAGAAAGAAAGAAAGAAAGAAAGAAAGAAAGAAAAATGGAGAAAGCAAGAAGCAAGGGAGGGAACAGGAAAATGAAAGGGGGAGGAAAGGGATTGGACCAAGCACTCGGACTCTTTCTGATAAAGAGCTTGTCACTGTTGCTGCCAGTTGAGTGTTCACCCCTCTAGCTGGCAGTGTGAACCTGGCAGAGTGGAGCCTGAAACTGAGGCCAACTAAGATCGCATGCAACAGCCAACTTTATTCAGGGCATCAGACAATTTATACTCTAAGGGTTAAGAGTCACCTGAGTAAAGTGTCCAATCACAAGGATAAGCCACACGTGTGCCGGGCAAACTCATACAGCAAAAACATGTCTTTCCACAGAAGCATATACAGATAACAATATAGCCAGTTTAATCAATAATCTAAAGCAAACTCACTGCTATCTGCTACACTTGGGAGGGGCACGAAAGCACATTCCGAGAACGATTGGGTGTTTTTGAAGAAACTGAGGTGACGAGATTCTCATCTTGGATTTTTGGAGTTTTTGTACAAGCACTCAGAAATCTCACGCGACTCCATTCTTGGGCCATGTTCTGACAGCTGCGATGCCAAGACTAATCTGGCTGCCAGTCTGAAGTCGGAGCTCTGTGTGTTTGCATGCATGCATGAATGTGTGTGTATTGTGTGTGTGCATGTGTGTGTTCTCTTCATTTACACAATCCACTCGTGTGTCTCCTCCTGCCCCCATTGCCCATCACATCCCAGGTGACCAAGGACTTGTCACTCGTCGTTTCTCCCTCCTAGCACCAATGATGGAAGCTGGAGACCCACCTGAGCTGACTCTTCTCCCTCAGTTTCCCTCCCAAGCTCCTTCAGCCGTCACCATGATGAACTCACACCTGCAGCACAGTGACCTCCTAACGCAATACCTTGTTCTGGTCATCATGGAAGAGGAAGCACAGAATACAGCAGCCTCCTTTTCTGTCAAGGGCTGCCAGACCCCCAGTTTCCCCAGGTGGGGCCCTAGGACCAGCCACACCTCCCTGGAGATTCTGACTTTTCAGGGCTGCCCCTTACTCCTGTCCTCCCTACACATCTCCCAGGTCCTTTCCAACCTGTCTGTCTGCTCAAAAGGAAACCCCAGGGTCCTCTTCCTCAGCCCCTGCACCTCTTTCTCCAACTGTGCCCCTCAAACCCTAAGCCATTTAGTGCTCACCAGACTCCTTCGAGGCGAGTCGCCACTTCGTTTTGAGAAAGGAGCTAAGACTAGTCCAAGCTGGCCTTGAACTCACCACCCCAGCCTCCCAGGCTCCACTAAGGTGAGTTTTAACTCTGAATCACCAACTGACAGCTGAAGAAAATGTCAAGCTGTAGCTAAAACAGCCTTCGGCTTACCCTGAAGACAGAAAGGTGGGCCCTTCCTCCCCTTTACGCCCTATACTTTCCACTGCAGTAGTGACCCTCCCCTTGAAATCTCACCCCAACCAACCCTCTCAATCTGAACTCTGAGGGCCTGTCAGAAGCTCCGTGTCTTCCCACTTCCATAACATGCTAAAGGGGCTGTATCCTCTCATCCAACCTTACACCCACCCCTGAGGACAATTTGATTACCATAGATGGTGAAATTGAGACTCATAGAGGTTGAATAACTTGTCCAAGTCACACAGCCCGGTGATGGCAAGACCAGGACTCAAACTGTATCTCCTGGCTCCTCCTTACTTGCACCTTGGTCAGTCGGATGGTAATATGGATTCTGTGCTCTGGCTTGGAGCCAGGAGCCAGCAACAGGCCCAGCAGAAAGAGATGGAAGGAGTCTAGGGATGAAGCACTCAGGCCACAAGCAGACAAAGAGATAGGAGTATTGGGGTCGAGGACTTGGCGGTTTCTATCCTCTCAGGAGCTCTAGTCCCATTGTCCCCACAAGTGCCCTCAGATTGTCAGAGCCAGGGCCTCATCTGGCCCTCAGAATATACGGCCACAGAATAATATGACAGCTGGGGGGAGGGGGAGAAGGCTGGGGTGGAGAGGAGAATGAAGAAGGCTCATACAGCCCCCAGAAGAAAACTTAATAGTCTGGGGGCTCCCTTGGGTCCTTCTCATTAAAAAAAAAAATCTCTATTTAAATGCAAATTTGAGCCTGAGCTGCTGTGGGTTGGTAGGAGGCAGAGAGACAACCAGGCACTGAGTTTGCACACCCAGACATTGGATCCTGCTCCCCAATCTTGTCTGGAGATCTGAGTCCTGGACCTAGGGCTGTAGCTCCATTCTCAGTTACTGGTCATCACCCTGGGAAATCCTCTCCATGGAGCCCTTCGTACCTCAGCTGCTTTCTATGTCTCTGTCAGTCTGTCTGTGGGTTTGTCTCGTCCATCCACATGCACACACTAACTCGTACTCTGACCTTTCTATAGAAATGCTGGGCACATAACGCAAAATATACAGCAGACTGCGTGGATCTGGTGGGCAGTTTTTCTTGTGGGGGAGAGGGCTTGTTTGCTTTAAAGAGAGAGAAAGAACCTGAAGCCAGATGAGTAGGGAGATGAAGAGAAGATCTGAGAGAAGCTGGAGAATACGATCAAAATATAGGGTATAAAATTCTCAAAGTAAAAGTAAAAACATTTTTAAAAAGAAATGTTGTGAAGGTCACAGGCCTAGATGTTGGTTTCTGCCTGGAGCTGGGAGAATGGAATCCCTGACCCTAGGCTACCTCCTTCCCATCATCCCTTGCTCCAAGGAAAGAACTGAAGCCTGGAGAGGAAACACAGAACCTGGTGGTGGCAAGTGTATCCCCAAATTAGAAACCTTCAATGGGGGTGGGGGAGAGGATTTCAAAGAAGATGATTAGGATACAAACGTGGCCTTCAAGTCAAGAAAGAAGTTAAGACTTGGGTTAAGGACAAACTGCCTTAGCAAGATACACCCCAGTCAGAGTCACTTTAGGAAAAGCAGACAAGGATGGGGGTTCAGGGGACAGCATCTGAGACCCCCTCCTGCCCCTCCTAGCATCCCATGGAGGAAGGGGAACCCAACTCCTCCTCCAGCCTCAGTGAGGCTTCGAGCTCCCCAAGCCTCGGCCCCCAGCACCACTAGGCTGCAACCCTGCTCTCCAAACCCATTACCTCCAGGGATAATTGTGTGGATGATACGCTGGCCCTGTAGAGCTCTTCCGTGCATTAACTCAGGAGGAGATGGGGAGGGAACGTTGCCCCAGTTACCGTCATGCGCCACCCCCACCACCGTTGAAAGTGTTCATCCAGAAGTGAGCAGCAAGAGGTTTCATACCTAGGGCACCAATACAAGAATGTGCTCACACTTAATCATCCCTTTCCGCTCATGCCTTGTCAGGGAAGCTGAGCCATGAACTCCCCCTAGGTGAGCACAGAGTGTCTCCAAGTTGGAAATTACAACACCCACTGCAAGCCTGCCTTCTCTTGGCCTCATCCCTCACCCTTCCCGATTCTCCCTCACCCAATTTCTCTCCAGAGTGGTCAGAGGAAGAGGAGGCACCTGAAATGCCAGGAGACTGAGCAGACACTAACTCATGAGAAACTGTGAGAGATCAGAAAGTACCAGAAGGAAGGCCTCAGAGGGTAGGATGACAGATCTTCTGTCAAGGGAGTTGGACCCCAGGGAAGAATAAGGGCTGCCTCAGTTTCCAGTCATAGCTGGGAGAAGGTTGCAAGCTAGATTCAAGTGTGGGTGGAGGGAATCATATATGCAAATAAAATTAGCATGCAGTCCCCATGTGATGTGTCTATGATTGCATGTGGGCTGAGTCACACTCGTAGCATATGTGTGGAAAAGGATCAGGCAGGAACCATCCTTTCAGGGCAGTTAAGGATCAGAAGCCAGGGAGAGTTGAACCTCTCCCAGGGCTGTCCCCAGGGGGCACCTGAGCCAGCACCCTCACACACACACACACACACACACACCCATCCTGTGTCAGGCCCAGCTCCCACCCTGAGGACCTCACTGGAGGCCCCGCTACAGAAGCAAGAGGTAGACTTCTGCTGCCCACTCTCCCTTAAGTTCCCCATCTGAGAGTGGGAGCAATGAGCAGAGAGCTTTATACCCAGAAGTAAGCACGTCTCAATACAAACTGCCAGTCTTGCCTCAAAACTAGGACTTTACCACTAAGAAATACAGTTTATTATATTTTTTTCTTTTAGTATAATTATATAAGCTTTGCTCTTCTTTTCTTCCTCCTCCTTTTTAGAGTAGTATGGAGGGAAGGGAGACTGATTTTTTTTTTTTGAGACAGGATTTCTCTGTGTAGCCCTGGCTATCCTGGAACTCGCTCTATAGACCACGCTGGCCTCAAACTTACAGAGATCTGCCTGTCTCTGCCTCCTGAATGCTGGGATTAAAGGCATGCACCACCACTGCCCAGCTGAGACTGAATGTTTTTTGTTTTGTTTTTATCATTTGGTTTTTTTGTTTGTTTGCTTGTTTTAGAGACTGAATGTTTTATTATTTTTCCCTTGTTTGTAGAGTGGGGCAGAGAGCGTGGAAGCTGAAAAACAACTTCAAGTTAGTTCCCTCCTATCACGTGAGTTCTAGGAATTGAAGCCAAGTTGTCAGCGAGCACCTTTACCTACTGAACCACCTCATCAGCTCTGAGTGTTCAAATCAATCCCTCAAGAAGGCTGATGGAGGGGCTGGAGAGATGGCTCAGAGGTTAAGAGCACTGGCTGCTCTTCCAGAGGTCCTGAGTTCAATTCCCAGTCAACCACATGGTGGCTCACAACCATCTATAATCAGATCTGGCTCCCTCTTCTGGCCTGCGGGCATACATCCAGACAGAATGCTGTATATATAATAAATAAATAAATCTTTTTAAAAAAAGTTGTCAAGAACTCAAGGTCTACACATACTCATGGTGACGAGTCCTCAGAGAGAGACCCAGGAAGGTCTGTGTGCTACTCCAGGGAGAATGCCCCCATGGCAGGTAGGGACCCCAGCTGCTGGCAGGAAACACTTGGGGGATCCCATTCCTTTCTTAACCAAGTGTTCTTTCCTGGCTCTTTGCAGCCTCAGCCCCCCCATGGCCACTCTCCTTTACCCTGGTCAAAGGCCAATCACTTTCTTTGTTCTCTGCGTGTACACTAGTGCATGTGCACGTGTGTATGTGTGCACGCAGAGACCAAAGAGAAACCGCAGACACCCTTCCTCGGGTGTAGTCCATCTTTTTAATGGGGTCTCTCACTGGCCTATGGCAGCGCACACTTATTAGGAGAGGCTGGCTGCCCAGCAAACCCCAGGGATCCACCTCCCACCACCACTCCAACACTGGGATCACAAGAACAGGCCACCCCCTGCCAGGCACCAATTGTTTTACACGGCTTCTGGGGATTGAACTCAGGTCCTCATGCTTGCAAGGCAAGCCGCATTACTGACTGATTAACTCCCCAGTCCCACAACCACCTTCTCCATCAACTCTATCAGCCAGGAGCTACATCTACCAGACAATAGGAGCCACAGAGGCAACCACAGAAAACCGTGCGCTCTTGCCCGCAGCCCACGGGACCTGTACTATCCAGATGGGGTAGATCCAGCCAAGGGAAAGCTACAGCAAGCCCAGCTGCAGCCCCAACTCAGCCCCAGCCTGTCTCCACATTTAGCTACTAATATACTGAGTCCTATCAAGACACAGTGAAGCAGGGTGGAATTTTTGCAGAAAACAATGTGGGTGATGTATGCCCACAACTGGTACACAATAAAACTGTAGTGGAACGTAGGAAAAAAATGCACCCAGTCAATACAATAAAATCAGCACAAATACACTCGTGTAAAGCAAACAAATCTCCCGGTCCGGTCCGCATGTGTGACAGCACACGCAGGAGGGGGCAGAGTAGAGCGTCCGCACCAGTCCCAGAAATCTTGAGAGGAAATAGACAAGCTGACCAATGAGTCTGCCCCCAAATAAATAAATAAATAAATATAAATAAACAAATATAAAGATGAAGGACTTTGGGGACTGGTTTGCATTTCTGGCCTCAGATTTCTTCTGGCAAGGCGACTAGGGGCTAGAGGCCCCCAAATTACCATTCATCTGGCCTTGTTGTGGAAATTTTCAAGGGATTTGCAGTAATTATATGACAAAATGCTTGCAAATCTCACTCATTGCTGAACAGAAACAGGCGGGTCAGGGATTGAACACTTTCAGCTGGGTAATTTGTAAATGTCAATCAGGCAACGGGGCAGAGAGAGGGGGGTGGGGAGAGAGGGAGAGAAGCCAGAAAAAGACTGTAGCAACAACAGGCTGCTTCATCCTCCCAGAACCTAGGAATCAAAAGGCCCAGGCCAGACCCTGGGCCGGAGCAGGGGAAAAAAAAGGGAGGGGAGGGGCAATGAAGGAAGAGGCTGGGACGCAGAGGAGGCAGGGACAAGAGAGGAGGGGGCAAGGGTGGAGGGAGGATGGGGGGGAGGGAGAGTTGCAGACGGAGAAGAAACTGAATCAGGAAAAACAGTTTAAATAAAACCAGGGGAGATTAAATTAACTGATACATACATTCCAAGAGGTAGGTCGCAGGAGCAGCCATAAATACCAGCTCCCTATCTTCCCTGCTTGAGACAGCGGGGAGAGCCAAATAAAATTAAAAGATATAACAATAAAAATTACAAATGCATCTGGAGGTCCTGTACTCCAGGTCTGTAATGGAGGCTCAGTGCAGAACGATCCTGGGGTGCAGCCCTCACACAGACCAGGAAGGGCCTCCATACAGAGGCTGGGAGATTGTTACTACTCGGCTATTTGCTGGGTCTTCAGCTTCACTCAGCAGAGGACCTCCAGGGGGGATGGTTTATCACCAAGACAAGTGATTTTGCACATTGTAATTTACAAGGTCCTTTCTAGTAGTTAACTACCTGGGGGGAGGTGGAAGGCTTTATCTCAGAGTTGAGGCTTAAAGAGGCAGGGACTTGAGAGGGTCCTTCTAACTAACAGGTAGAACAAGGATTTGAACCCAGGACCCCTTTCCACAACTGTTCCGGTTTGAATCTCTTGTTCCCCAGCTGCTGGAGCTGTTTTGAAAGGTGGTGGAACTTTGAAGAGCCAGAGCTAGGCTGCTAGAGGTAGGACATGAGGGGCAGGCCCAAGGGAGTTACAGCCTGCCCTGGCTCCTTCCTTCTTTGCTTCCCAGTCTTCTGTGATGTGAACATCTGCTTACTCCACCATGACTTCCCCACTATGATGAAACCCTCAGGAACCGTGAGCCAAAATAAATCCTTCCTCTTGTAAGTTGTTTCTGTCAGACAAAAACAGTAAGGAGCTGGGCGGTGGTGGTGCACGCCTTTAATCCCAGCACTCGGGAGGCAGAGGCAGGCGGATCTCTGTGAGTTTGAGGCCAGCCTGCTCTACAGAGTGAGTTCCAGGACAGGCTCCAAAGCTATGCAGAGAAACTCTGTCTCGCAAAACCAAGGGAAAAAAAAAAGTTAGTTGCCAGCCTGCCAGCCACATGTGCATTCCTGGCTGTAGTTCTAACATCTGTAGACTGGGGAAATGACTAAAGGCCCCAAAAGTACAACAAGTCCAAAAATACTTTTAGGGAAATTTTAATTTACTCTCATCACCATAATACTGAGAAAGGAGGCAACCACAAAACACAAACCTAAGACAGTCTCACCAGGCATGGTGGCACATGCCTTAAATCTCAGCACTGGGGAGGCAGAGGCAAGCCTGATCTACATAGTGAGTTCCAGACTAGCTAAGGCTAAATGACAAGAGCCTCTCTCAAAAGAGGGGTGGGGAGAGAGAAAACAGGATCTCTATAGGTCCCCATCCTCTTCAGGGGAGCAGCAAAGCCTGGGGAGCCCCTACTGCATGTTGGCCAAGCAGTGATCCAGGCGCAGAGCTGTAGCAGGAAGCATAGAGAGGACCGGCAGGTTTGTTCTCCGGGAGCTTGTGGTGCAGTCAACATTGTCATTTCCCCCTCAGCCTAGAAGTGATTTTGTCAGCATGTAATTACATGCATTGTCTTCTGTGAGTTCAAAGTGTGTAGTTGTGGAATAGCAATCAGGGGCTCTTTCCCAGCCCTGTTTAGCTTCGTTACTACCTCCTCCTTCTCTGTTCTCTGCTTTTTTATTTTATCTGTTTTCATCTTGTTCTGTTGCCCAGGCTGGCCTTGAACTCCTGGGCTCAAGCAATCCTCCTGCCTCAGTCTGCGGAGTAGCTGGGGTTACAAGCGCTTATCACATCGGCTTTGGAGCCTGTCCTGAAACTAGCTCTGTAGACCAGGCTGGTCTCGAACTCACAGAGATCCACCTGCCTCTGCCTCCCAAGTGCTGGGATTAAAGGCATGTGCCACCACCGCCCGGCCCTAGACCTTTCTTTTAACAATATTTTTGAGATTACATTTATTCACTTATTGGGGTGGAGGTACATGCTGAGGTGTGTGCAGCAGAGAAAAGCTTGCTGGAGTCTGTCTCTTCTTTTCACCTGTGGGTCCTGGAAATCTAACTCAGGTCATCAGGCTTGGTAGCAAGCACTTTTGTTCACTGAATCCTCTTCTTTATATTTATAACTATTGAAGTTTCAGGGATAAGAGGCCACAGTTCCCTGGAAGGCTGTGGGCAGGTTAGGAACTAGCTCTCAAAGCCATCTGCTAGACAGGAGCTGCCAACCGGCTGATACCCAGAAGTCCTGAGATTGAAGACTCTGGAGGAAGGGTGTCAGCACCCACAATCCTCTCCACCCGCCACAGCTGAGAGCCTTTTCCTGCTGCCCGGCCTTCTTCAATGTCTTCACACCCTTTCCCTCAGCGGAGAACCGGGCCCTGGAAGTCAGCGCTCTGCCCTGATTGGCTTGAACTCTGGACCGGCTGCAATTCCTGCCTGCTTCCAGCAGAAATTATCCTGCGGGAAGATTATCAGCGACATGTGCAATGATCCACTTAGCTTTTGTGGAGGTGCTGACCCCGCAGAGTGCAGAAGTTTGGAGTCTCTAACCATCCCCCGGGGGCTCACATCTCTGTGCCTAGTTTTTCTCACCTGGAAAACGGTGTCGTAGGTGTCGGGAAGGTTGTGATGAAGACTAAAGACATGTTAATTGTGTCCTGTAAATGCCTCCCCCCCCCATGCTCAGGACATAGTATTGGGGACAATGAGGAAGACCGAGTAAAAACTAAGGAATAGACAGGTCCTGCCACAGCTGGGAGTCAGTAGGAGGTGTCCCAAAATATACCTGGGCCAGAAGCAAAGAGCAGTGAGTTGTCTTGCTCTGAGTTCAGCAATGATGTCTCCCTGAGCCTCAGTTTCCCCATCTGTAAAGTGGCAGGGTTTGACTAGGAAGTCTGGAGGTGTCTCTAATCCTAGGAATGGATGGGAGAGGAAGGCAGAGAGGGGCCCAGTATAAACCTAGATGCTAATCTATGACAGAACAAGGATTGTGCTGGACCAGCCTCAGCCTGGGAACAGTCAGGAACTTCGCTGGCAGGCTGACCTGGAAATTCCCCACCTGAGGAGAAAGGTAAGTCGAGATCACCCAAGGACCAGGGACACCAGCAGCAGCAGCCAGTAAAAGACGAAATCTTGGGGGGGGAGTAGCCCCCACCTGCTCACGGTACCTGCTCGTCATTGGCTCCACCCTCAGCTGAATTTAATGAATCTGAGAAAAATTATGAAGTCTCATAAAGCCACAAGTATCATAAAAAGTATAATAAAATTGAGAAAAGCTATTAAGTTATAAATACACCAATGCGTACAACATCACTCAGTCGGGGAGGAAGTCGCTATAAAATAAAGTCATTCCACAAGTGACTAAATCTCTTCATTCACAAGGAGCACCCTGCCCTTTACCGGCGCCCAACCCCGGTGTCCCCGCCAGAAGTTTGTGTAACATGAACTGGCCCGCGACAGACACCCGTGGATAAGGAGACAAAGAAAAAGGAGCAAAGATCACACAGAGACCGACTGATGGACAGACAGACAAACAGCAGGAGCTCTGCGTCCGGGCACAGTAGCGTCAGCAGATCCCCAGCCACGCACTACACTTGCAAAGCAAAATTGGAGAAGAAAAGAAAAAGGAAGGAAGGAAGGAAGGAAGGAAGGAAGGAAGGAAGGAAGGAAGGAAGGAAGGAAGGAAGAGGGAGGGAGGGAGGGGAGTTTGTAGCGGCATTTGGCTGGGTGCCGACCCTAGCTGAGTCCTGCGCTGGTCCCCCGCCCCGACCCCAGAGCTATGAATATTCATCGCAGTGATTAGAGAGTGCTGGGGTGGGGGCGCCCATCACCGTTATTTGTGCGTCCAATAAAAACAAACATGCTAATGAGCCCCTTTCACTGGGAAACTGCGGTGATCACTGTGCAAGTGTCAGGTTCAGTGGGAAGGAAGAGAGAGGGAAAGACCCAAGACCCGGAGAGAGTGACCTCAGGCCGAGGACACCAACAGAGGACCCGTGGGAACCTCTTAAACCTAGCAAAGGACCAGGCATTCTCTTTTACGAGAGGATCAGAAGCCTCCAAGAGAACGGCTCAAAATGGGTGTACAGTAGTCCTCACCCCAGATTACACCAAGCAGCTCTGCCCCACCCCAAGCTGCCTGCTACACATCTGGTGACTCAAAAGACCGTTTTCTGAGCTATCTGCCCTGGACTAAGGCCAGAGGCACGCCCTGGGCCTAGCTCCCTCCAGGAACGTGGGCAGAAAGCCAAGCGTACTCTGGGTTACTGGCAGGAGGCTGAATTATGGGTGCCAAGGGCAGAGCAGTGGGTGGCAGTGAGCTCCAGGTTAGGAAGGCCAGCTTGGCCACGGGAGAGGGCAGAAGCAGGACTGGAGGTAGTGGAATTCAGGGAGCCACGCTAAGAGGGGCTGGGGGTGGTCGGCTCTCCAGACCGGCTGCTTTTTAGTTCAGCATTTTACCAGCTCAGCAAACAGGCATCTAGAGGTTAAGAACAAGAGTGCCGTTATCACACTCCAGCACGTGGCTTAGAACCAGGTGTGAGACCAAAGCCCCTTAACTTCAGACTTGTGGGCTTTATGGGTGGGGGGAGCTTGTTAGAGGGCTAGATCCTCATTGAGCCCAGTTGATCTCTAAATGTCAGTTGGGCATAAAAGGCTTGGCTCTTCCTGGAGACAGTGTGAGGAGTTTGTGTCACCATGATTTGACCCAGCACACAGTATGCCCTTCAGCGATGTCCGTTCTTGGTGGGGAGGATTTTATATGGGGAGATAGGAAAGCAAAGGAGCAATGCAGAAGGAAGTTGAGGTAAAGATCAGAAGCCATAGATTTCAAGTTTGCACCATTAGATCAAAGTAGAGATTTTGTGTGTTCATGTTAAGATAGCCACAAAGTGTGAACTGTCCATCAATGGTGACTATATAAACAAAACGTTCGGTCAGCCACACGGCTCAGCAGAGAAAGGTGCTTCTGCTAAGCATAGTGTGACCTGAGTTCAGTTCCCCCAGACACACATAATACAGAGAGAGAACAGAATCCCAAAAGTTGTTCTCTGACCTCCATATGTGTGCATTCACTCACACACACACACACAATAAATGTTATAAATACTTACTTAATATAAATTAACTCATGACAGATCCCTACAATGGAATACTATTCAGCAATACAAAGGACCCAGCAACTTACACATCAAGCCACTTGAATGAACCTTGGAAATAGTTGAGTGCAGAAGCCAGTCTCAAAAGGACACATACGATATGAATAAATGTTTACGTGAGGCCCGGAATAGGCAAATCTTTAGAGACTGAAAGTATGTGAGAGGTTCCTAGCGCTAGAGAGATGGGGGTTTTACAGATGACATGGATGAAGGCTTTAGGAAGAGGCAATGAAACGTTGTAAAATTGATGCTGATGGTGGTCGCACACCTGTGAATGTACTAAAAGCCACTGAATTGTGCGTTTCACATGGATGAGTTGCATGGCGTGTAAATTCTATCTCAATAAAGCAGTTAGCAAAACTAAACAAACAGCATGCTAACTAAATAAAGGACTTGATCCAAAGGCCTTCCAGAAAAAGCAAATCTATGCAGACATAGTTGATTAATGAATGGCTGCCTATGGCTAGGGGATGAGCTGCACAGAGACACCAGGGAGCTTACTGAGACCAGAGAAACGTGCTGTAACTAAGTCATAGCGATGGTTGTACACCTCACTACGTTTGCTAATTCTTTCATCAGGTGAACTGTGTATGTGCGTGAACTATATCTCAAAAGCTTTGTTTGTTTGTTTATGTTTGTTGAGACAAGGTCTCCTGTAGCCCAGTCTGGCCTCCAACTTGCTGTGTAACCAAGAATTACTTTGGTCCTCCAGCCTATACCTCTGAATTCTGGGATTATAGGTGTGCACTGCCACACCAGCCTTTCACAGTGCTGGGGTTAAAACTGAGAGTTTCATACATGCTAGACAAGCACAATACCAACTGAGCTACAGCCCCAGCCCATAAAATCATCTTTTGGAAACAAATAAAGGTTTGCCAAGTTTATCGTACAAACATGTAATCCCATCCCTTCTGTTGCTGAGGCAGGACAATCATGAGATCTAAACTGGCCTTGGCTCAGCAAACAAAACAGATTGGGAACCGGGTAGGACAGAAACCCTGACAACATTATCCCCACATCTTCTGGATTTAGGAGGTGGTTGGAGAATCTGAATTTCCTAACAAGTCCCTTGTTGCTGCTGCGGTAACTATTCTCAACCTGTGGGTCGAGAACCCTTTAGGGGCCGAACCACAGGAGGGGTCACATATCAGATACCCTGCATATCAGATATTTACATTATGATTCATAACAGTAGCAAAATTACACTTATGCAGTAGCAACAAAAATAACTTTATGGTTGGGGGGGTCACCACAACATGAGGAACTGTTTTAAAGGGTCATAGCCTTAGGAAAGTTGAGAACCACTGACCTACAAGATGGAAGGCTAAAGCCATGAAGGAAAGAGGGGCACACACCAGCTCTCTGTGCCCGTGCTCCACCATTCCTCCAGGGAAATCCCCGTGGACAGCCTATGCCACGGAGGGCAGGAACCACTAGCTCTCTCAGGCGTTCCTCAGCTTCAGAGAGCAGCACAGTTAGTTTCCCAGCAGCCTCTCCACCACTGACTGAAATTGGCAGCATAAACAGGAAACACTGTTTATTTACCACTAACCTCTGTCTTGCTCCACTTAAATACTGAAGGGGAACCATAGCCATTAGGGTCAGAAGAAAATTATCAACATGCGGTGTCGCCATGGGTGGGTGAAAATGATATTAGAGATGGGGGGAGCGGCAAAAAGCAAATAGAGGAGGAGAGGAGGGAGGGTGGGGAGGAGGGAAAAGCCTCCCACCAGCAGAGCATGAAACACAATAAAATTAAATAAAGATCTAATGGATGGGTGGAAAACCTCAGATCCAGGAAATGGGGTAGAGTTGGGGGAAGGGAGAGTTCTGTAGTTAGGGTTTTTTTTTTTAATGTTTATTACATTTATTTATGTGGGTATGAGTGTACATACGATCCTTAATGTGCGTGGAGGCCAGAGGACAGTTTGTACACGTTGGTTCTCTCCTTCCACTATGTGGGTTCTGGGTATTGAACTCAGGTTGTCAGGCTTGGTGGCAAGCACCTTTACCCACTGAGCCATCTTGCCAGCCCCAGAGAGTCAGTTATAATTCTAGACCATCTAGACGGTCTCTGAGCTGAAGGGCCATTGAAGCTGCTTCTCTTTCTTCTTTCACCAAGAGACTGGTCCAGGGAGAGACTAAAGACAAAAAACCACCCTAACCCCACCTCTGTTCATACCGCTGTGGTCTTGGAGCCTTGGGATGCCCCTTCACCCCAGAGCATCCCACGTCGCTGTCTGTCCCCACCCTAGCAGAATTAATTGGAAGCAAGAGAAACACGTTTATTGCCTCCCTCCTGCTCTGCACTAAATCTTGTGGCAGTGCTTCTGAAAGTCAATAAAATGAGAAGGAAGATGCGATAAAATTAAGGTGGAAAGTGTGATGAGGAGAGGAAATGGGAATCTTCTTTTTAATTTAGCTTTAATTTTAATTTTTGTGTCACCTCTCCAGGCAGCCTGTGTGCTGCGGTGCTGGAGGGAGGGACTGGCGAAGGGGTTGGTCTGGCGTTTTAAGGACTAGAGGAAAACAATGCACTGGACCTGGCCTTGGGGGAGAGTTCACCGGGAGCAGGCATTGGGTAGGGAGCATGTCTGCCAAAATGTTGCTCATCAGGGGTCTGGAGGAGGGGCATCTCATTCTCCTTGCTCCCAGCCCAGGGGCCAGCCCTGAGGGCCGGCTGGGTCTGATGGAATGCCCAAGCATTGGGTCTTAGCTGTCTCTTTATCCAGAGTGCCTGGCTCAGGACTCAAGTGACTATGGTTCCTGAGCGCTTACTGGGTGCCAGGAATCCCAGCACTCTACAGTTCCTCTCATTTTTGTCCCTCGTGTCAAGGACGAGTAGTACACACCACTGCCCTGTGTGTGAATGAGGACAGAGGGCGGAACTCCCAGCTGTCATTGCGCTGGTGGATGGGACTGCCAATCCTGAAGTAGACAATGGAGACTTCCTGTTCGGTTGGGATGGTTTGGTTTGGTTTCAGTTTGAGATGAGGTATCTTGTTGTCCAAGATGGCATGAAATTCACTGTGTAGTTGAGAATAATCTTGAATTTAAAAAAATAAAAATCTATTATTTTTTAAATTATGTGTCTCTGTATGGTTGTCTGAGGAGCCCAGAAATATCAGATACCCCAGGATCTGGCATGACAGGTGGTTGTGAGCCACCATGTAGGTGTTAGGAACTGAACTCAGGTCCTATGCAAGAGCAGTATGTGCTCCTGACTGCTGAACCCTCTCTCCAGCCCCCAGCCCACAGCACTGATCCTCCTGACTTCTGGGATTACAGGTGTGCACCATCATGCCCTGCTTTGATGGTGGATAATTCTTAGTTAGTGGGTAGGTGAATAAATGAATGAGTGAAACCTAAATACAAAATACTAATAAAATAAGCTAGGCGTGGAGGTAAATGTTTATAATCCCAGCCCTAAGGAAGCTGAAGCAGGAGGAATTTAAGTTCGAGAATAGCCTGGGCTATAAACTGAGAATGCCTCAAAAAAAAAAAAATTCAAAGCTCATAAAATGACAAGGTCTAGGTGGGAAATATAACGCAGTAGTAGAATACATGCCTGGCATAAAAGAGAGGCCCGAGGTTCAATCTCAAATAGGTGTGTGTGTGTGTGTGTGTGTGTGTGTGTGTGTGTATGTATGTATGTATGCAGATATGCAATAGCCAATGACTCTAATGCCCTCACCCCAGAAATGCTGGGAGAGCCAGATAAGGGGAGGTGGCCTGGCCCAAAACAGTCTGAAGCTTCTTGGTGCTGGTGAGAAACGCCTCAGGTTAGGGCAGGTCCCTAGTCCCTGTATGTGACTCTGCTTTTGATTTGATTTGATTTGTTTGTTTTTCAAGACATGGCTTCTCTGTGTAACAGTCCTGGCTGTCCTGGAACTCGCTTTGTAGATCAGACTAGCCTCAGACTCAGAGATCTGCCTCCTGAGTGCTGGGATTAAAGGTGTATGCCACCATGGCCTGGCCTACTTTTGACTTTAAAAGGATGAATACCCATGCTTCATCAATCCAGAAGTTTTCAATAGAGGGGCCACAACCCCAAGACAGGGTAGTTTTGGATCCAGTTGTCACCTTTTTCTCAACAATTGGTCCCTGGAGACAGCAGCATTATTGATGCCTCTTAGGCTGGAACCAGACAGGTGCCCTAAAGGATCATAGCAGGGCCCCTTTGGGCCTGTCAGGGTTCAGATCTGGAAGCTGTTTTGCTTTGTTTTTGTTTTTTTTTTGTTTTTTTTAATATTTATTTATTTATTTATTATGTATACAATATTCTGTCTGTGTGAAGGCCAGAAGAGGGCACCAGACCTCATTACAGATGGTTGTAAGCCACCATGTGGTTACTGGGAATTGAACTCGGGACCTTTGGAAGAGCAGGCAATGCTCTTAACCGCTGAGCCATCTCTCCAGCCCTTGTTTTGTTTTTTGAGACAGGGTTTCTCTGTAGCTTTTTGGAGCCTGTCCTGGAACTTGCTCTGTAGACCAGGCTGGCCTCAAACTCACAGAGATCTGCCTATCTCTGTCTCCCGGGTGCTGGGATTAAAGGCATGCACCATCACTGCCTGGCTCAAATCTGGAAACTTTTGAAGACACTTCAGGACACTGAGGGCAGCTTAACTGATCACTCAGAACAGTGAGGAGAAGAGGACAGATGTCCCTCAATTCACACAGGGGTCTTCAGGAAGGCCCTTCCCTCAGTGCTGAGACCCTATTGTCTCCCGTCATGCAGTAGGAGACCCCTATGCAGCACTTGCCCATTCCCTAAGTGGACATGTGTCTCAGCTTTGGTGGTAAGCTTGGGAAGTCGGCAAGGGATGGGCACTGAGACTTTTCCACACAGAACAGTTTACCCAAGTCCAAGATTTTCCAGGGCTGCGTCCTGATGCTGGCACTGGGCCTGGGTTGTGCCCAGGGAAAGATCTAGTTGCTGTCTGTCTACCTTCTCTCAATTTGAGGGGAAAAAAATCCAACTTACCTGCTTTCAAGATGCAGCCTCCATCGAGTGTGGGTCCTGGGCCCCACCTACCCCCTCCCCCGCCCCACTTCCTGATGCACAGAGCCCACTGACCCACTCACCCCACCCAGCATCACCTCCTTAAGACTCCCCAGCCCCTCCAACAAGAAGCAAGAAAGGGCGGGCTTCTTGGCTGACAGCCTTCCCAAATGCCCAAAATTGTGGTCCCTTCATTAAAAACATCATTCTCAATGCTCCTCGAAGACTCAGAAATGTGCACGAGGTACTTGTAAGACATTTCAAAGGAAAGTTCTCAGGACACAGCACTGGGCGTGTGTGTTTTAATTTGAGGCCCTGGCTCTATTAGGCACATTCAGAAGACTAGGAGATACACCAAATGTTTACACTGGCTTTTGTTTCTTCCTTATTAATCTATTTTCCAACATCATTCACTATGATCATAATGTCCTTCTATAAGTGTGTAAGAAATGATACATGGATTTTTAGATGCTGCCTTATTGGCCTGAAAATATTAGAGAAAACAAACAAACAAACAGTGGAACCCTTCAAGACATCTGCATAGGCAGGGGCCTCCTGAATAGGATACAAGTGACTCAGGAACTAGGGCCAACAACCAATAAATTAAAGAGCTTCTAAACAATGAATAGTTAACTGAAGAAAGAGACCACCTTTGGAATAGGAGAAATTTTTTCCAGGTATACATTTTTTGTTTGTTTGTTTTTGTTTTTCAAGACAGGGTTTCTCTGTGTAACAGTCCTGGCTATACTGGAACTTGCTTTGTAGACCAGGCTGGCCTCAAACTCAGAGATTTGCCTGCCTCTGCCTCCTGAGTGCCGGATTTAAAGGAGTGCACCACTGCCTGGCTTCCAGCTATACATTTGACAGGAGAATTGATGTCTAGAATATACAAAAAACTAAAAATAAATAAATCAACGACAAGAAATTAAACCCGATCAATAATTGGTTGATGAAATGAGCAGACAGTTCCGAAAAGAAGAAGCACACGCAAGAACTGAGATGGCTCAGTGGGTAAAGGTGCTTGTCACCAACCATGAAGACCTGAACTCAATCCTGAGACCTCCAATGATGGAAGGAGCTGTCCCTTGACCTCCACATGCAAACTGGAACTCTCTCTCTCTCTCTCTCTCACACACACACACACAAAACCAGATCAATAAAATTAAAAGTAAATGAATAACTTCCAATTATTTATCCTTAAAAAGATGAAATACAGGGCTGGAGAGATGGCTCAGCAGTTAAGAGCACTGGCTGCTCTTCCAGAGGTCCTGAGTTCAATTCCCAGCAACCACATGGTGGCTCACAGCCATCTATAATGAGATCTGGTGCCCTCTTCTGGCCTGCAGGCACACATGGAAGGAATGCTGTATACATAATAAATAAATAAATCTTTAAAAAAAAGATGAAATACAAATGACCAAAAATATATGAAAAAATGTTTAACTTCACTAACCATAAGAGAAATGCCCATCAAAACTTCATGGAGATCCCATTTTACCCAAGTCATAACATCAGTCACAAAACAAAACAAAAGAAAGAAACAAACAAAAAAAACCAGCAAGGGAACAGGAGAGATGGCTCAGCAGTTAAGAGCACCAGCTCCTCTCCCAGCAGATTAGGGTTCGTTCTGAGCACCCACATGGCAGATCATAGCCATTCATAATTCCAGTTCCAGGGGACCTGACGCCTTCTCCTGGCCACTGAGGATACTGTGTGCATATGGCTCACAAATATACATGCATGGATGGACAAAAAGGAACCTAACACTACTGTTGGGAATGTAAACTAGGCCCAGCCACTATGGAAGTCAAAAGAGAGGATTATCATCGAAATTGAAAACAGACCTGCCATATGACCCAGCTACTTCGTTTCCAGGTAGTTGGAAGCATGCCACAGAGACACTTACACATCAATGCTCACTGCTCACAATAAGTTATGGAACCAACCAACAAAGGAATGGGAAAAGAAACTGTCACATACACACACACATATACACACACACACACGCACGCACGCACACCAATGGAATTTTTCAAGCATAAAGAAGAATGAAGTTATGTCTTTTGCAGGAAAATGGGTTCAACTGGAGATGATCGTATCATGAATTAAGCCAGTCTCAGGAAGATAAACATGGTATTTTTTATTTGTGTTTCTTGGATTTTTACATAGTTCCATAAAATCATGATGTAAATATAAAATAAAATTCTGTGGGAATGAAGATAACAAGAGGGGGAAGAGAGAGAAAAGGAGGGATAAGGTGGAGGGAACACGCTCCCACCGCCTCTCCCTATAGATATGCTTGCTGATTTTATATATATTTTATATTGACTTTTTTTTAAAAAAAAATCTGCCTTTTTAAAAAGAGGAGGGAACAAAGGAAGAAATTCTGTTTCATTAGGTTTTAATTTTTAAAATACCGGTACTCCAAGCCAGACATGCTTGTAATTTCAGCACTCAGAAGGCAGATACAGGAGGATTACACAAATTTGAGGTCAAACTGATCTAGACAGTGAGTTGCAGGTTAGCCACAGCTATATAGGAAGACATTGTCTTGAAACGAGAGAGGAAAAAAAAAAGATTATTTTGGAGTGCTCTCTTTGTAATCTCAGAAACAACAGCCAAGAACTATTCATTTATAAATGTGTATGTATGCATGGGGGTGCATACGCGTTCGCTCATGTGTTGTGGTTGAGTGTGTGTATGTGTGTGTGCATGCGCGCACGCGTGTACATGTTTGGCTTCAACTCCCCCACCCTATCGCAGTGACGGCTGTTCATCATAACCAGGACAATTAACCATCCCCTTATTATTCACACGTCATGATTACTAATCACCCTTATTAATATCCATGCTTTGCAAAAGCAGGCAGCAGTTTGGCTCAGATGCTCCATACTCCATGGGAAGCCAATCCCGACCCTAGGCGCGTTCTTTCCTGTTTGGTGCCTTTACCTTTCCAGGATCTGGAAAATCTGCCCTTCCCTACACTTCCACAGTGGCCACTGGCTATGGCTGTCCCAACACGCTCGATCATAGGGGCCTCACAGCTCTGGAGGAACATCTAAGTTCCCAACTCCACCCACCACCTGAATCACAAACCTCCCTTCGCTGGGAGGAAACAAAGGCTTCTTCCTACAAGGATTCCTTTTCTCAAACTACCCACTGTGCTGGGCAGGTAAGCTTTACACCGGACAGCCACAAAACCAGAACTCCGTGGCTACACCATTCATCCACCCTTAGTCTCGAAGCATGTTATTTTAGGACATGGGGTGCCCCAACAGTTCCATGTTCCACCAGTGAAAGATAACACTGTTTGGGTGTGTGGAATTCCCTGGCTGCTGGTGTTTGGTGCAGGTGTGTACTGTGGCTCACTTCTTCCCTCCATGTAGTGGTGCTTGTAGCTCTGGGAAATGTGGAAGGGAACGGTGCATCAGGTAAGCAGAATCACAGTGCCACATTTATAGAGCATCAGCATGCCAGCCAAAGGGGGTGATGTAACCATTTCTGGCTTCAGGGGAGTCCAGCTCTGTCACCAGAGGTAGTAGCCATCCATCTGTGCTTTGAGTCAAGATAACGGGTACAGACCATTGCCCAGCCCACCTGAGAGGCAGGGCCTCATTCTCATCCCTGGACCTGCTCGTGGGACAGACTAGAGTGAGAGGATAAAAGATATTTGAAGAAAACACTCAGGGTCCTTGCATGTATTATAGCAAGAAATTAGACACGTTTCATGTGCCTGATAACAAAGGAGGGACCAAGCCAATGCTGGTCCATCAACATAACAGAATGCCATGTGGCCATTAAAATGACAAGAGAGTGGGTTCTGCCACCTGAGGATGTCTGCAGGAATCTGAATCAGCTTAAAGTCAGACAAAGGAAGGAGGCACAGTTCCAGGAAAGACGGGGTTCTAATCTAGCCAGACACAAACCAGCCTTGACTGCCCATTTGTAAAAGGCAACCCCATTGTTAGAACTGACCAAAATGTGAGTGTGTAGAAACAGTTTCTTTGGATCTCTTTTGGAATGAGTCCATATGACTTACATACACTACGGACACTCCCGTTTCAAAAAGAGAGAGAAGGGCAGGCATGGGATGTACTCTCTTATCCCAGCACTCACGAGGCTTAGGCAGAGGATCTCTGAGTTTGAGACCAGCTGGTCTACACCGTAAGACCCCCATCTCAGAAGTATTTGAAAAGAGAACGAGAGAGGAAAAGAGGAAAGGGGGGTTGGGGAGACAGTGTCACAATGTGTGCTTTTGAGAGAGGGGAGACAGACTGTGTTGCTGAAGTGGAAGGACACTGGCTGGCAGCAGATAGCCCTCCATATTCCATGCCTGGCGTCCAGTCTGCGATTGCGCTGTTACATGGTGAATGGGATAAAGGCTACAGACAGAGGGCTGCTCCCCAGCTGGATGTAAAATATGGGATGAGGCCAGGCCAGGTGGGTGTGTCTGGTGCAGTAAGGAAGTTCCCTCAGAGATAAAGAGGGAAAGGAAAGAATCAGGGCAGCACCTGTGATGGGTGAAGGACCGCTGTGACTGGCTTCACAAACAGGAAGGAGGCCAGAGGCTCAAGACCACAGCTGGAAAGAGCAAGGAAGGGGTCAGATAGGAGTCAGAGCCACATGCCCATATTCCAGCATCTGAGAGCAGAGGCAGAGAATCTCCTACACATTCAAGGGTAGCCCGAGCTGTGATATTAAGTTCTAGGACAGCCAGGACAGTGAGACCTTGTCTCAAACATAAAGGAGCAAGTGCAGGAACACCTGCAATACCAGCACTAGGAGAGTAAAGGCAGGAAGATCCGAAGTTCAGGGTCAAGGAGCTGGAGAGACGGCTCAGTGGTTAGCAGCATTTGCTGCTCTCGCAGACAACCTGGGTTCAGCTCCCGGCATCCACATGGTGGCTCAGAACATCTATAATTCCATCTGTACATCCAATGGCATCTGCAGGCCCTGGGCATGCATGTGGTGCATAGACACACAGGAGAGAGATTGATTCTTCCCTCAGTCCTCCAGGTGGAGCCAGCCTGCCAACACTCCCACCACAACCCAGAAAGATCCACCCAGGCAAAGAAAGGCATGCTATGTAAGCCCCGAAATCTGTAGGAATGGGCGATCTGATCAAATGTCAGAAATGAGTGTGGAACTACAAGAAATTGTTTAGGGGGACTCAACCCAGGAACTGGGCTCAGGGGAGGTCCATATAGGGACCAGAGCAGGAACTCTGGGGATTCAGTGAATCATGGCTGTCCTTTGGCATGAATGGATACTTTTTTTCTTTTTTGAGACAATGTAGCCCTGGCATGTGCTACCATACCCAGCTTTTTCTTTTTAACTATTTATATGTGAGTTTTTATATATTAAAGTTTTTTTCTTTCCAAAATATAAAAGAGAAACTGGAGCTGGGTGGTGGCGCACACCTTTAATCCCAGCACTGGGAAGCAGAGGCAGGTGGATCTCTGTGAGTTCAAGGCCAGCCTGGTCTACAGAGCAAATTCCAGGACAGCCAGGGCCCTTACACAGAGAAACCCTGTCTCAAAAAACCAAAAGGAAGGACTGGAGATGTGTTGGGGGCTGCAGACCTCTGGTCCCTTGACTTTCTTTGCCTGCCTCAGACCCTTTGCTTGCTGGAGTGAACTGAGCAAAACAACTTGCTTACCTGTGCCTGCAGCTGCTCTGAGCATGAGACCCTGATGGCAGGAGAGTGGTTTCTGGTGGGCCTGGAACCGAAAGATCCCAAGAGCTGGGGAGTGGCCAGAGCCCTATATAAGCTGCCCCTGAGCACAATAAAGTGGGCATTCTTGTATCAAGGATGACCCATGTCCCCATGTCTGTCTCTGTCTGTGTGTGTGTGTGTTTTTAAATCTCCAAGCCTGGTTCCCGGCTCGTGTACCATACAGTGTAGAGCAGATGTTGAGTTTTACAGAGATGTAACTCAGTTGGTAGAGTGTTTGCTTAGTGTGAGCAAAATTCTTGATTTGATCCATAGTACTACATAAATGGCACAGTGGTGCACACTTTCTAGCCCATGGGAGATGAAGGCAGGATGATCAGAGTTCAAGATCACCCTCCAGGGCTGGAGAGATGGCTCAGTGGTTAAGAGCATTACCTGCTCTTCCAAAGGTCCTGAGTTCAATTACCGGCAACCACATGGTGGCTCACAACCATCTGTAATGAGGTCTGGTGCCCTCTTCTGGCCTGCAGGCATACACACAGACAGAATATTGTATACATAATAAATAAATAAATGTTTAAAAAAAAAAAGATCACCCTCCACTACACAGTGAGTTTGAGAACAACATGAGACCCTGTGAGATGGGGGGGAGGAGAGAGGGAGGGAGAGAGAGAATATAAATTTAGCTTCATAACCTCTGCTCCAGGGAACAGCCTGGAAACCTGGCTAGCAAGCCTCCTCTCCTTCAGCTTTCTCAGCCCCTCATGGATGGGAAACCCTGTCCTCTTCTGCTCTCCTGGGAAAGAAACACATCTAGAGATCTAATATAACTATGAGAGATACAGGCAGCAAACTATGCGCTCTCTCTCTCTCTCCCCACTCTTTGTGTGTTTGTGTGTGTGTGTGTGTGTGTGTGAGAGAGAGAGAGAGAGAGAGAGAGAGAGAATTTCACTATGTAGTCCAGTCTGGCCTCAAACTTGAGATCCTCCTGCCCCGACATCACCATGCCCAGCCAAAATTGTACCATTATGAAGACAGTTTCTCAAGCTCTCGTCCTCCCTACTATCTGGTGTGGGGAGCTACGCAGGGGCAGAACTGCTCATCTGCCAGCCCCCTCCACCCCAGAACTGTTTTCTTGTCTCTGTACTAATATCAGGTTGTGCACCTGAAGGTCACATGACATTTCTGCCCCGTGGGACAGCGCCCAGTAGCACAATTCTTTCCTAGGTTGTTTCATAGCTCAGCCGTAGGTCATATGATTTCAAGGAGGAGTGGGTGAGCTAGGTAGGGAAGAATGTACCCCAAAAGAAAGGGAACTCCCCGTGCCTATTGGCAGCCTTGCCCAGGCACAGCACTAAGTTGAGTAGCTGGAGGGAGGGAGTGGATTCCATCTTCACCTGGAGATTTATTTCTTGACTTCCATAGTGCCCTTGGGGAGCAGTGATAATTCTCAGCTGAGCCCCACATTCATCTCTGTGCCTCTGCCAGCACCTCGTTCCCAAGGCCAGGGTGCCACATATGCACCAGCCAGCTCGCCAGAGCCCAGGTGAGTTGCAGGAGACATGGAACACAAGCCCATGAGATGGCTCTGTGAGTAAAGGCACTTGCCTCCAAGCCTGATGGCCTGAGTTTGATCCCAGGGATCCACGTGGTGGAAACAGAGAACCAATTCCTGTAAGTTGTCCTCTGACCCCTATATACACATAATTTCATAAATGAGTGTAAATAAAATGTAATTTAATAAAAAGATGGAGCACAAGTATGGAGCTTTGATGGCCACACACCCCAATCTAAGTTGGCCCTTTCCCTCTGCGTAGTTTACAAAGGTCTCAGCAGGACCCGGTAGAGTGGGCAGGACAGAGGTTATAAACCCATCTGTCAAGATGAGAAACACCAGGTTCATGAAAGATGAAGGATCTACACCAGGTCACACCCTCCAGAGTCAGTGGCCGCAATAACGCTGACCAAGCCCCCAGCAGTCTCTGTTGACTGAGTGTCTGGCCCTGAGCCCAGTGTCTTCTGGGAATCTACCATTCATGATGTTCCTACCACAGAGACAGTATTATCCCCATTCTACAGATGAACTAGGAACTTAAAGATGGTAGAGGCTGGGCGAGTCACTTCCTTATACACTCTGACTCCAGGAGATTCCCTCAGCTGCTGGGGAGATGTCTATCTGGCCCCCTCATTTCCAGCACCCAGCACCACACACACTGAATGCATTGGCAGTTTACTAACTGAATGAGTCTCCCTCTGCCGAGCCTTCCTGCCACCCTCTAGGCCCATCCTGCTAGTGTCTGTCCTAACTGCTGGCACCTCTCCAGCCAGCCTATGCCAGCACCTCCTCTGGGAGTTTCAGGGTAACAGCCCCTTCATTCATTCCCTAGTCCCTGCCTTTAAGGTTTGTGGTTTGTCCCTGTGTAAGTGGCCCTGGGAGTCAACACATAAAAAGGAAAGGTTGGTTTGGGCTCGGGGAGTTAGAGGCTCCGGTGTATCAAGCCATTGCTTTTAGGCCACTGGTGGAGGTGGCAATGGCAGGGAGCATTCAGCAGAGTAAAACTGTTCACCTCAAGGCCAAAAAAGTGAAAGAGGGAGGTGAAGGGTCAGTCTCCCTTTGAGGGCATGCATCCAAAGCCCCACGACCTCCCCAGGCATGCCTCCCCAGGGATCCACTACTTCTTGATAACACCATCCTAGGGACCAAGCCCTTAACATATGGGCCTCTGCAGGACATTTAAGGTCCAAACTACAAGTCCCCATGGTCTCCCTACCTCACTTTCCTCACCTGTACCAGACATGACGTAGACTTCTGGAGAGAGGCACTTAGCAAGTCTACCCTCTGCCTCCTCTCCCAAGAAGTTTCTGGGGTTCTCTTTCTCTCTGGGTCCACAGTGCCCCGACAGTCACAGAGAGACCTCCAAGGATGCAGGCCCTCCACTTCTGTCATCACTTGCTGCTGTGATGAAATATTCTGACCAAAAGCAACTTGGAGAGGGAGGGTTTATTTGGCTTACAGGCCCAGGCAAGAACTCAGGGCAGGAACCTGGAGGCAGGAACTGAAGCAGAGGCCATGGACGGATGCTGCTTACTGGATTGCTCACCAAGACTTTGCTTTCTTATAGAACCCAGGACCATGTGCCCAGGGATGGCACCACAAGCAGTAATGTGCTGGGCCTTCTCACTTCAATCATTAACTCCCCCGTCCCCCCCCAAAAAAAAACCACAACCAACAACTCTAACAGGCTTCCCCACAGGCCAGTCTGATGGAGGCAATTCTTATTTTTATTTGAAGTTCCCTCTTCCCAAGTGACTATAGTTTGTGACAAGTTGACAAAAATTAACCGTCATGATTTCTAAACAGGGAGATGATAGTGTCTAAGGCAGGGTGTTCTAGAAGATTGAACCCCACAGTGTTGAGGAGGCTTTGGAGCTTGTTGTCAGCCCCAGAAGCTTCCATCCCCCACCTACCCCATCCCTCACTCTGAATTACTCAGTTAACAACAGTGTTTCCAGGGACCTGAAGGCAGGAAGAGATTCAGGTCCCACTTCCAGTACAGGACCACAGTCTCCTGGCAGTGGCTTTGTGTGCATAATCCTATTTAAGTCCCCTCCAAACTCTGAAGCCTGCTGCTATGATCCCCAAAGCCCAAAGTCTCAATGAGTCTCCCAAGGTCACGTGGTTAGGACGGCTAACTAGGACAAAACCTCCCAGCTCTCTGGGGCCAGAGTCTGGGTCTGGCCCCAGGAGTCAGGCTGGCCCCTCCCCCATGGCCCCTTGGGCTTCCTCAAGCACACACAACTCTTACAAGCTCAAAGCTCATAGGACAAGTAAGATATCCTGGACCCACAGCAATCAGTGAGAGGATAGCTTCCCCACGCCCTCAGCCCTCACCCAGATGAACTGCTTAGCCAGACTTCAGTGTAGCCCCTCTCCCGCCCCCTGCCTTCTCCCTCCCTCTCTCCTCCTCTCCCCTCCCTTTCCCACCCCCACCTCATCCTGGCTTCTATGTCCTCACTGCTGCTATTTTAGAACTAAACACTGGAGCCCCATGAGTGACCAGAAGTCAAATGAGTGGTGTTCAGTCCTCAGTCCCCATCTTGGCATCTGTGTCCCAGGTGCCCTTGGCACAGCTCTAGCCTTGGGTGTTAGGCCCAGTGAGACCTGCCTTCTTCCCAAGCTGTGCCCACCCTGCCCACTGACTGCTGCGTGATCTGAACATTGGCTAGTATCTGAGCACCACCTAGTGCACGCGGCAGGCAACTCTGGCTCAGAATCCTGCCTGCAGGTCGGCTATAGGAAGTGGGGTGCTACCCAGAGGTGAGGGTGGAAAAGGAAGGGTTTCTAGCCTGGGACACATCTTTACAGAGGACCCCAAATGTAGACTTCTGGCATCAGGTGAAGAGGGCTCCTTCAGTCACAGAGCCCCAAGATCCAGTGAGCAACAATTTCAGTTGAAAAGCTTTGTTCTGGAGTGGGTGAAATGGTTCTTGCCATCAGCCCTGGTGACCCGAGTTCCATTCCTGGAACAGAGCCGGTGAAAGCAAAAAGGGAGCAGGTGACAAAGTTTGCCATTAAGCCTGGCGACATGAGTTCCATGTCTAGGACTCACATGGTAGAAGAGTAGCATGTTGGCATGTGTAAAGATCACACGCACATGCGCGCACACACACACACACCACAAATAATAAATATGTAAAAAAAACTTAAACCCCCGCTTTTCCTCTGTCAGAGCCTTAGTCTTCTCGAGTGTGAAGTAGTATTGAGGCCCCAACTCACACAGCTGGCACACGGAATAGAGAGAGGCCGTTTGCAAAGGTGTTTGTAAAGGACAGCTCTTGAGGCCTGACTGGTATCCAACAGCACATCCAAGGCAGACAGGATGAGTGGGAGCATCTCGCCCAGGCGACTTCTTCACAGATGTTGAAGGAGGCAAAGGCAAGACAGGGTGATGCTTAGTGCTACTGCAAAGTAAAACCGGGACGGGATCCGGGTCCACATCCCACTAGAGGATGCAGGATGCCCCCACCCCGTGCGAGATAAGAGGGCAGAAGAAGCTGCTTTTGCCCCAGACGGGTATGGGAAACAGGCCAAGCAGGGTAGGGGGTGAGGGGCGAACAGCCTCTTTATTAACACAATTATTTTATTTGCCGAAAAGTAATCATCCTAAGTGAGGTCAATGCTGCTGGCACAGGACCGGCCCTGCAGGCGGCGGGTCCGTGTTGCCATGGCAACGGAGCCCGATTCCCTTCCTGCGGCTGTGAAGGCTTGAAGCTCCTGAGGAAGGAGACCCCAGACCATTCTTCCTCCCCAAGAGAGGACTTAAGGAGACACTGGGTATTTAGAACCCCCAACCCAGGCCTCAAGATGTCTAACAAGAGCCCCAGAGAAATGGTCTAGCCCTAAATCACAGAAGTTCTAGAGGAGAGGGGTCTCAGCAGCCACCATCTCATTCCATCTGGTAGAGCCCTTGGAAGAGGGAGGGGCTAAGCACCGTCTCCTGGCCTGTTTACAGAAAACTGTGGCTCAGAGGGGCCGGGGACCTGGCCACTGATGCACGGCACATAAGGGTTTGGAAACCGGGGTCTGAGGCCCGAAGCATCATTCAGTTGCCTTCAGTGTGACAATGACAAGGAAGGGTTAGAGCAGGATCTTGAACGACTGGAAAGGCTGTTATGGGGGGGGGGGGTAAGACACACAAAAGTAAGAGAGATCTGAATTCAAATTCCAACTCTGCCTTCAGGCCACGTCACCTTCAGCAATTTGTGCTGCACCCATCTTTAAGTCCCCTCTGCACACCTGACACACCAGCCTCTGTGAGATGCAGTTGTGACTAAGATATTTCCCCATCTGGAGTGTGGGTCAAATCAACCCTGCTCTGGGAACCTCTCAACGTGATACCACCATGAAAAGCTCCTTCTGTCATTTCCACGCAGATATAAAAGGAGATCTACTCTGCCGAAACATGCCTTGTCCCCAAATCCTCTTCTTTTGAAATCCAGTAGTGTGGGTCTCAGGCTGGAAGTCCAGGGGACAGCCCAGCAAAGCAGGCTAAGGTTGCCTGCAGCTCTTTTAGGCTCAAATTTTGCTTGCGTCTACGGAGTCTACTGTCCTCTTGTGGTAAGTCCTGGCATCACAAGAGACTGCTGCAAAACCCCTGGAAAGTTCACCCCGGCAGACAACCAGAACTCCAGGAAAGCGTTGGGAGGTGCCAAGTACAGCTAAAAATTTCCAGATGTGGGTGTGGGGATAGGAGTGGGAGCGAAAGGTATTTTAGGTGTGGAAATATCTCTAATAAAGATCTATAACCTGGCAGGGTGATTGTGCACTCCTTTAATCTGAGCACTTGGGAGGCAGAGGCAGGCGGATCTCTGTGAGTTTGAGACCAGCCTGATCTACAGCAAAAGTTCAAGGATAGTCAGGAGGACTGTTACACAGAGAAACTCTGTCTCGAGAAAAAGAAAAAAGAAAAATCCCCAGACGACTGGGGAGATGGCTTGGTGGCTAAGAGTGCTTGCTGCCTTTCCAGAATATCTTGATTTGACTCCCAGCATGCACATGGTGCCTCACAACTCTCTGTAACTCCTGTTCCAGGGACTCAGCTCCCTCTTCTGCTGTCTTCCTCTGGTACTGCATGCACAGAGTGCACATACATACAGGCAAAATGCGCATATATAAAGTGAAAGTAGATAAAAATCCTTTTTTAGAGATTTATTTATTCATTATGTATACAATGTTCTGCCTGCATGTATGCCTGTAGGCCAGAAGAGGTTGTTATAACCAACATTACAGATGGTTGTGAGCCACCATCTGGTTGCTGGGAATTGAACTCAGGACCTCTGGAAGAACACTCTGAGCCCTCTCTCCTATCCGTAAATAAAATATTTTTAAAAATTTAGCTCCAGCCAGGCGGTGGTGACACACACCTTTAAAACCAGCACTTGGGAGGTAGAGACAGGCAGATCTCTGTGAGTTCAAGGCCAGCCTGCTCTACACAGCAAGTGTCAGGACAGGCTCCAAAACTACACAGAGAAACCCTGTCTTGAAAAAAATAAAAAATTTAGCTCCAGAGCTAATGAGATGTCTTAGTAGGTGAAGGTACTTGCTGTCAGCCTAACAATCTCAGTTCAAACTCCAGGACCCACATGCAGTGGAAGGAGAGAACTAACTCCCTCAATTGTCCTCTAACTTCCACAGCTTAGTGAATGAGTCACCCCCATAATAATAAATAAATAAATGTAATTAAAAACAAACACACACATATCGCCAGGTGGCAGTGGTGGCCCACACCTTTAGTCTCAGCACTCAGGAGGCAGAGGCAGATGGATCTCTGTGAGTTTAAGGCCAGTTTGGTTTACAAAACAAGTTCCAGGATAGTCAGGACTGTTACACAGAGAAACCCTATCTCAAAAAAACAAAAACATTTAAAAATAATAGCCCCTGACCCCAAAGTTCTTCAGACCCAAAGCAGAAAGAGAAACCAAGGCTACCAAGCAGCTACCCTCCTCCTCTTGGGAGGCTGAATGGTGAAGGTCCCTGTCCTCTTGCAACACCCTTTCCTGGCAGTCTTCACCAGCTACAGCAGGGTCCCATCCTCCTGTGACATGTCACCCACAACTCCTGTCTGGAGGCACCTGGTATCTGGCCGACTCGTCCACACCCATCAGTCTCAGCTGCCGCTGCCAGCCTGTCCTTGGGCTGTGTCAGATGAAGTCACACCGTCAGGAGGGAGCAGGAGGATGGCTCAGAGCGGACCCATGCACCGCCCTGACAGACACATCCCTTTTCCTCAGAGGATGCCCAGGCGACCCTGGCAGCCGAGAGAACACCTGAGGAAAGGGCGGGTGGTGGAAAAGAGGATTCGTGGGACTTAGTCAGATAGAGACCCCTGAAAGGTGGGAAGGCCCTCGAAGGGGGACAAAAGCAGCAGGGTTCAGGGGGCTTAAAGGCCTAGGGAAATTCTAACGGAGGGAAGCAGGGCCACGAGGACGTGATTCTGGCTCCATAGCTGGGCTCACCAGCAGCTCCTCGGTTGGCAGTCACACTCCAACTGGGCGGGAAGCTCAACCCCAGCCTAAAGGCTAACCAAGGACTCACAGGCCAGGCTCCAGACAGCCTTGTCCTGGAAGGGGATAGGGAGAGAGGCATTGATCCAAAGCAGCTGTGCGTGGAATCTAAAATGGATCAGGTTGGGACCCTTTCAGGGCTTCTTCCTGCGCACATGAGATGGGAGAGCACGTGGGCGGCACACTGAGCTGCACCGGCACAAGGGCGCAGAGGTGACCTATCTGGACTCTCCTAAGGCTTGCCTCCCCCCCTTTCAACAAATCTCAGTCTGAAGGAAGAGGAGGATTTGCCAACCAAACCAGGCATGCTGGGGCACGCCTGTAATCCTATCGTGCCTTGAGAGGCCGAGGCAGGCGGATCAGGAGTTTGAGGTCAGCCTCAGCCACACAGGAGGTTTGAACTAGGTGAGATCCTGTCTCAAAAAAAGATAAAAAGAAGAGAAAGAGGAAGAAGAAAAGGAAGAGGCAAGGCAGGAGAAAAGAAAAGGAGCTTATCGATCAACTGAGGCGTGAGTAGGGGATAGCTCAAGGATATCCTTACCTGAGGAGGTGGGTCTCAGCATTTCCCCCTTAGGCCAGGCTAGCCCGAGGGATGAACTGTATGGATCACATTCACATACCAAGTGGTCTGAATCAAGCATGGAAAGGAGACTGCGAACCAGAATCATCTGCCCCATATAACTTATTAACATCCAGGCAAGATTAATCAAGCCCAGAAACCTCGAGCAGACCCCTAATTAGTTGCTGCTGATAACTGTATTTGTCATGCTCTCCAATTATTCCACTGTAAATTTCAGAGTTTAATTGCACCTTGTTCTTCATTGAAGTGTCACTATTTGCACACGCTCCCCTAATTCTTTAGCAAATTTGACAAAATTCAGTATTAAATATAGATTATCTTTAGATTTCCATAATTAACACAACCAAACTGTCTCAGGCCTAAATATTTCTCTCAGTACCATAAATCTGGCCTGTCTCTGGTACCCAGAGAGCCGCCTCCAGCTCCTGGGCTGAGGCTGTAGGGAGAACATACAGGCACATCCATGAACTCACATGACATTCCTGTGCGAGGCTGAGGCAGGAAGTGGGGCAGGTTTCATTCGGAGCACACCTCTGCAGACACATCCCTGGGTGGGAGGCCCCATCAAGTTGCCACTCTGGAGCCTGCTTACAAATGCCCGGAGAGAAGAAGGCAACCGCTCCGTCTACCAGAATGCCAGAGGCGAAACGGGTAGTGAGCTTCCTGTCACTGGAGGAATACAAGGACTTAACTGACCACTTGAGTAAGATATTGCGCTGGGGCTTCAGGCTGAGGATGTGAAGGTTGTGCTGGTAGCCTCTGGTCCCTTCTACCGTTCTATAAGTAGAAAAGCTTGAATGGGTCAGCCAGTGGGGTGAGCAGGATGATGGCCGGCCAGGGTCTCTGAACTGGAGGGTACCTGTGCTTTGAGACTAGTTATGCAGGAGGTCCCTCTGGGTTCTTGTCACTGTGAAGCCTGAACCCAAATTGGATCTAGGTGACCTAGGCTGGAGGAGAGGGTGAGGACGCTTGCGGGAGAATGGAGGAAGCGTGGGTGTCAAAACCCGGTGGGCTGCAGTTGGGGTGCTGCCTCCACCACCCACCCGCTATGTGGCTTTGGGCAACTTCCGTAATGTCCCTGATTCTCATTTTCCTCACTTGAACAAGGGGCTATGTATTTTTATTGCTTGAAGAACCTCTAATGATCTAGGCTCAATCTCTGGAGCTTGAAGCAGGTTGACCCTTTCAAGGCTTTCTACAGAATGGTGGTAACAGGTTCCTGGTGTTTGCTATCAGGTGCTCAGCAAACTGTAGCGATCAGAATTAACCCCCTGAAAATCACCTTTCACCTGGAAGCCAATGACCCCAGTGGCTGCACATCCTCATACTCTGTGACTTCTCCCTATAGGCCCTCGTCTTCTGAGGACTGGGAGTCCAGACTCTCGCATTCCAAACCAATCTGAGTCACTGTGGACACTCAAGGCAACTCAGGTCTCTATCTGGACCTGCCTAGTCCTTTAGGGCAGTAAGACCCTGGATGTCAGCCTACACCCTGCCTGTCCGTCTGTTGGCCCTCTGCCTCTCTGTGGATATGTGGTAGACTCCTAATCCCTAGACCCTCCCAGCTCTGCTATTGTGCTCAGAGATGGCCCAACCCATCCTGGAAAAAAACTTCAATCTCATGAAAGGCCATTGATTTTCTTCCAAATTTACTGCGAGTCTACTTGGAGATCCCGTTGCCTTTTGCCTGCTCCCATTTCAATCCTTCAGCTACCAGCACAGCTTCTAAGGGAGAGGAGGGATACCAGGGTGGGTAGGTGATGCAGGGCTGAAGGTCACCAACCATGGTCCTTTAGGGTCATAAGATATGTCATGGATTTATGGGGAGCGAGCATGCCCTCTGGAGGGCCCTGTCTTCCTTCAGGGCTCAGGCAGAGGTTTGTACCTGTCTGCCTGTGTCATGCCTGTCTGTGTGTATCTCTGAGCATCTGTGACTATGTGCAAAGATGGAGTATGGCTTAGTCTGCAATAAACGCTGATGCTCTGTGGCCTGAATTATCTAAGATGGAGAAGAGGCTCCACTTAAGATGAACCCAACCTATGGTTCTCTCTCAGGGCCACAAGCTGGGTGGGGCTACCCTGCCTTCCTCTACCCATCCCTGCCTTCTACCCATCCCTGCCTCTATGTATCATCTTGAAAATGGGACACACTATAGACTTTATTGGGGCTGACATGGGGAGGGTAGAAATACCTTCTCTGCCCCTACCCTGCAGTACAAAGCCCCAGGCAGGTGTTTGTAGTGTGGCTGGTCTAGACTTATCTGATAGGAATGCAGAGAATGGGATCTAAGAAGTCTTGGCACTGAGGGGTCTGGCATGGGGTCTGCCTGGGTAGTGCCCAACATCAAGGTCAGTATTAATGGGAAAGACGACACCAAGATGGCCTGCCCTGTGAAGTACCAATTTTGTTTTTGTTTTTGTTTTTGTTCTCCTGTGCAGGATGGGGTGGTGATTATGACAGACCCTTGCTTATGCAGCTTAACTGGCCTGAAAATTGCCAGGTAGTCCAGATTAGCCAGTGATGCTTAATCCCCCTGCCTCAGCCTCCCTGCTTAAAATTACACAACTCTAGAAGCTGGAGGGAGGGCTCAGTGCTCTTCCAGAGGTCCTGAGTTCAATTCCCAGCAACCACATGGTGGCTCACAACCATCCGTAATGAGATCTGGCACCCTCTTCTGGCCTACAAACATACATGCAGGCAGAATACAGTATATATAATAAATAAATAAATCTTTTAAAGAAAAGAAAAAAGAAAAGAAAGAAAGAAGTTCCACTATCAGCTGGGCATGGTGGCACACACCTTTAATCCCAGAGGCAGAGGCAGGTGATCTCTATGAGTTCAAGGACAGCCTGGTCTACAGAGCAAGTTCCAGGACAGCCAGGACTGCTATACAGAGAAACAAGGTCTCAAAAAAAAAAAAAACAATAAAAAAGTTCCATTGTCAAGTCCCAGTAGAAGAGAGGGAGCCCCACTTCCTTCCCTGGACCCCCAGTTCCCAGCCACACTCTACCCCAGCCTCAGTACCAATTCTCTCCATCAATACTGGCCTGGGGCAGCCACACTTGAATGCCCACCCAGATCAATAACCAGCGGCTGCCATTGATCAGTCCCTGGGGTAATGAGAGACAGGAGAGAAAATAAAAGAGAAAAGGGACAGACAGGGAGTGCAGACATGGGCACAGAGAGAGGGCAGCCCCAGGAAGCCTTAGAAACCAGCCAGGGCAGAGAGACAGAACAGAGATCACCAAAAACCAAAGGCAGGGGAAGATGCTAGCCCATGAATAGAGGGCCAAGTGGCAGCTATGAAGGAGATTTTAAGAAAGACAAAAGAAGAAGGAGGAGGAGGAAGAGGAGGAGGAGGAGGAGGAAGAGGAGGAGGAGGAGAAGAAGAAGAAGAAGAAGAAGAAGAAGAAGAAGAAGAAGAAGAAGAAGAAGAAGAAGAAGAAGAAGAAGAAGAAGAAGAAGAAGAAGAAGAAGCAGAGGAGGAGGAGGAGACAGAGAGGGGGAAAAATGGCAATTTGACCCTGGGAGAAAACCTCTACTTCACAAGGAGGAGGAAGACAGGGTTTGAACACAACTCTGGGTTCTCCAGGGGGTTGAGACTCCCTGTAGCACCCACTGAAGGTCTTATGACCTGGTGCAAGCCCATGCACAGCCCAGAGGGAAGCTGGGGGACACGGTGCACTGAGGTAGGATGTTATTGTAGATTTGGCTTGCTCTCAGCCACAGGCTAGAGGGTTCTTTCCCTGCCTCTGTCCTGTTCTCACTCATCCCTTTGTCCCACCCAAGCCCTTCTAATTGCATAGAATGACCACAGGCAAGTGCAGTTTCCCACCTACAAGCCAAAAGGAGGAATAGCCCTTCTTCCAAGGTGCCCTAAGAATTCACTGCGATTAACTGAGCCATCTTGTGAGTACCGGAGAGCCTTAGGTGCATCCTCATCTGTCATCATCGCCATTACCATATGCTATTGCTCCTGATCCCAAACGCACCAAGGTGAAAGAGCCACAGATATAAGAGAGACTCAGGGCTCAGATGAGACAAAATCCAGCCCCTTGCACAAAGCCCAACCCTACTGGCACCTTGTCTCTGGTAAGGGCTGTCTATGCCAGGCCTTGGTGCAGATGGTCTCAGCAGATCCCAGGGGTCTAGGGAGCTTTCTCTTAGCCCTCCATCAACCCATTTCCCCCACAGGATCAAAGCAGCTGCGGCTGGGGACTGGGGACCTGGTGCCTCTGACTCAGTCTGAGTGGAAGGTGCAGGCCAGTGGGGAACATAGGGGGCCTTCTGGAGAGAAAGAAGGGAGGCAGTTAGCCTCCGGCCTCAGGATCTCTTCACTTGTTTAGTTATTTAAACAGCAGGGTGTCTGAGACAGGAAACGACTGGGCTGGGGATGTAGCTCTCTTGTCAAGCACACACAAAGCCCCCAGTACTGTGTAAGCCAGGCACGGTGGTGCACCTCTGCAACCAAGCAAGATGGAGGCAGCAGCATCAGGAGTTTAAGGTCAACCTCAGCTACATCGTGAGCTTGAGGCTTGCCTGAGCTACCTGAGACCCTGTGGATAAAGGAGGCAAGAGCCTGACAGGCCTGGAACCCCTGTAAAAGTGAGAGAGAAACGACTCCACAAAATTCTTCCCTGACCTCCTCATACATGCTGTGGACCCACACCCATACACGCCGTGGCACCCACACACATACATGCCGTGGCACTCACATACACGTACGTGCCGTGGCACCCACACACATACATGCTGTGGCACTCACACATACACACAATGATAATATAACAATAAGCACAGTAACCCCTGCCTGCCTGCAGAGGGACAGAAGGACTTAGAACATTCGCAAGAAGGGACCAAGACTACTGTTTCCGTTTCCTCTAAGAGAAACGCCCAATTTGTAGAAAGTGTCTGGGGTTGCTAATAAGCCACAAAATCAACTGCTTTTCAAGGAGTCTCCTTTCTGATACCCACAGACCCCAGTGAAAAGTAGAGAGCCTAAGGAACGAGGAGCCAGCAAAAGAGAAAGCAGGGCCAGCTTTCCTCCCTGCCACAGTGAGGGTGTCCTCTAAAGCAGAAGTGTGATGGGGAGGGCCAGTATCCATGAAAACCCCGCTGGGGCTGCAATGGGGGGGGGGGACTTTGTTAGAAGCAGCCTACTCTCAACTCAACCATGGTTCTGCCTTTTCCAGTCTTGGGAGAAACTGGAAAAAGAGACTGGAAAGAAAAGAAGCTGGAGACTTCAGGGCCTCTCTCTGGCCTTCCTCCCCCTCCACCCACCCTATTCCAAAAACAAGGTTCTGCCTGCAAAACGGTAATGCTCAGAGCAGTTTTGCCCACAGCAAATGGCCAGTGTTAGCAATTACTGAGTTCACAATTTATAGAGCACCACGCGGCCCCCTACGAGGTATAGTTTCCTCATTTTACAGAAAAAAAAGCAAATGATAAGCAATTTTCAGAGGCGAGTCCATGTCAGAAAAGGCGAGTGGGAATTGGATATAAGGTTCAAGCCACAGTCACCCTGAGGATCCTGAAGGAAGGAACCAGGATGTAGTCCTGGGCGGGGATGGGTGGGGTTGGGGAGGGGTTGACACCAACCTACCTATGAGAGGCTGAGAGGGGCAGGTAAAGAGTGGGCTACCTCAAGTGTGGTGCCTCCTGACCAGGCAGGCCTCTAGAACACCCAGGAAAGGGGAACAATGATAGACCCCTGGTTAGTGGCCGGTCTCCCTAGTGTAAGGCCCCTCTCTGCGCACGTTTGAAGCACAGCCTTTAAATGAGGACCACCGAGCTCAGGCTGGGTGGGAGGTAGTCAGAACTTCCTGGAGTGCTTCCCCCAGCAGGATGAGCCTAAGACCACCAGGGAGGTGTTAATGAAACAGGGAAGCTGCGAACAGACCCAGGAGTGATTCTAATCTGACACCTCCACCCCAGCCCCCACCAGTAATGAGCTGGGACCTGCCCTTCTCCCCAGAGAGGGGGTGAGGAGAGAAGGAGGGGTCCTGGGGCATCTTCTGATTTCAGAAGCCCCCTTTCATCATCATCGATATTTTCATTGCAGTACAAAGCTCACACACATGGGCACCTACTATTTCCTGTACACTGTGCTAATTTTCTTTCATGTATCTGATTATAAATCCTCCCCTCTAGTTGAAACCTACAGAATGGGCACCATCTTGCCTCTATTTTACAGAAGAAGCAGCTTAGCTAAAGCAAAGCCAACATCAGGACCAACAACATCGGACTGTCTGGAATCTGTGATCACAGGATAGTGCATGGTGGTGTATGTCTATAATTCCAGCACTCAGGAGGCTGCGGCAGAGAGACCATGAGTTTGAGGCCAGTGCTGAAGATATAGCTGTGATGGTACAGTGTTTGCTTAAGATGCATTAGCCTCTGGGTAGGATCTCCAGAAACAAATAAACCCATGATCTAAGCACTCAGAGATGGAAGCTGAAGAATCCAGGAGATTAAGGCCAGCCTTGACTACATAGTGAGTTTGAGGCTGCATGAGACCTTGCCTAAATAAAATAAAAGAAATTCAAAGTTCTCTGCGCTTTTGGTACAGTGCACCTGGCATGTACCCACCAAGGACATCACACAGGGAGGCAGGGCTGGGGTGGGAGATAAAGGCAGTGTGGCCACCATGTGTCCTTGAAGTTCCAGAGGGGAGGAATGAAAGGTGGGTAGGATTCCAGCCCCACCATTAAGGCTTCCTGTATGTTCGCTCTCTCCTTCCCAGGTGTGCAGTGAGCATGGGCGTTAGGGTACAGCTCTGCCCACTGCCTGGAGAAGGAGGGAGAGGATAGGGAAGGCTGCAGAAGAGAGGAGGGAAGCTGAGAAGACCCCCCCCCACCTCCTGGCTGGGGGAAGGAGGGGTTGAGGTGCTCCGAGCAGAGTCCCTGTTTGTAAACAACATTAATCAGAGATTAGCAGATGGGCATGCTAATTGCACCTGTGGAAGTGAGAGACCTCAAGGTTGATTACATTTACAAACTGTGGGGATCCCTGGTGCCTGGCCCTGCAGGAGCAAGTAGACGGATCTAGTTTAGGGCCCCAGGCATTGGGAAGGTTTGACAATGTAGCCTCAGCTGGCTGACTGGCCAGGAGAGAGGAAAGTTGGGATGTGTAGAGTGTGGGATCCATTCAGCAACCGGGAAAATTCCAAGTTAGTTCCCGGCCCTCCTGAGAGCTTCACTTCTTAGCCAGGATGGAGGGGGAGTGGGAAGGGACTGGCCAAAAGGGATTCTGTAAACGTTCTTTCAAGTCCAGCCTTCCCCCAATTCCTCCCAGTATCCCACGGAAAATCACTGTATTGCGGCTGAATGGGAGTCTAGAACTGAAAGACCCTGATAAATCCAGACCCCTCTAGCAGGAAGAGGAGAGCCAAAAAAATCTAGGTTAGCCGGGTCAGTGACCCTGTTTCAGGAACTAGCTGAAGATAAAGTTAGATTATAATCTTGAGAATAAACAGGGAGTTACCCCCTTGTGATGATCACTGGTATTTTCGGAATTTTCAATGATCACTGGTATTTTCGGAATTTTCCAAAGACGCCCTCCCCACCCCCTTTGGATTACTGGGTTGTGGTTTCTTCTCTTAAAAACTCCTTCCCCCAGGTACTGGGGGTCGAACTCCTCCCCTGCGTGGGCTATGAGTCTCGGCCCCAGAGCTCCGGTACTTGTCAATAAACCTCGTGTGATTGCAACAAGGACGGTCTCTCGTGAGTTCCTGGGGGGGTCGTGTTATCCCAAGACTTGAGACTCTCCCCGATCCGGAGGTCTTTCAGAACCTCTGGGGAAACTGAGGCCAGTATGAAAGAGAAGCACATCCCAGTGCCCCAACCTCCAGGCTGATCTTCAGGTGCTGTAGGAGACAGCAAGTGGCCTCCAGATGTAAGCCTTTCCTTGTATGCTCTTGCATCTGTGTCTGGGGCCCAGAATTTTTTAACCATGTGGGTGCCTGATGCCAGATTCCCTAAGACTGGAGTTACCCATGGCTGGGAGCTGCCACATGAGTGCTGGGAACTGAACCTGGAGGAGCTGCCAGTGTGCTTAGCTGATGAACTCCAGCCTGGTTTGCTTTCATTACACCCTAGGACTACCTACCTGCCCAGGGGTGGCACACACCACCTACAAATGGGCTAGGCCCTCCCACTTCAACTATTCATCAAGCAAATGCCCACTGACTTGCCTCCAGGCCAATCTGATGGAGGCATTTTCTCAGTTGGGGTTTCTCTTCCCAGAACACTCTCCAGTTAGAGTCAAGCTGACAAAAAAAAAAAAAAAAAAAAAAAAAAAAAAAAAAAAAAAAAAAAAAAAAAAAAAAAAAAAAAAAAAAAAAAAAAAAAAATCCACCCAGCAGTTTTAGACAATCTCTTAAGGACATTAGTTCTCACAGCAGGAATCCCTTGAAGTCTGCCTGGGCACACAGAACCTGGGGGTCCTGGTGCTTTTCCAACCTTCTTAGTGTAAACAGACCTATTACCAGGGGTGCAGGACAGCTTAATTTCCTTAGAGGCTGTGCCGAAGGTAAGCCCATAATGGTATGTCAAACACTAGATCATCCTGAGAGCCACTAAGCACCACCTAGAAGAAGGGGATAAATGCTATTTAAAAAAAAAAAAAACAAAAAACAGGGTATTGCTACATAGCCCTAGCTGGTAACTGCTATACAAAACAGGCTAGTCTCAAACTCATTAACACTCTGCTGCCTCAGCCTCCTGAGTGCTGGGATTACAAGTATGCACCACCATGCCTAGCAAGCCAAGGATTCCTGAACCCTGACACCAACTGGGACCTTTAAGAAATACTGATCCAGGGCTGGAGAGATGGCTCAGTGGTTAAGAGCACTGCCTGCTTTTCCAAAGGTCCTGAGTTCAATTCCCAGCAACCACATAGTGGCTCACAACCATCTGTAATAAGATCTGGTGTCCTCTTCTGGCCTGCAGGCATACGTGCAGTGCAGACAGAATACTGAGAATACTGTACACATAATAAATAAATAAATAAATAAATCTTAAAAAAAAAAAGAAATACTGATCCAGTGTACACAGCACACATGCACAGACACAAAAACATTGGGGTTTTGTTTGTTTGTTTGATATAGGGTTTCTCTCTGTAACTGCCCAGGCAGGTCAGGTGGCTCAGTGGTAAAGGCCTGATGACCTGAATTTGGTCCCCTGAATCCACATGGTAGAAGGAAAGGACACCATCCAGCAAGTTATCCTCTGATCTCTACATGTGTGCTGTTGTGCACACACACACACACATTCAAGGGAAAGAAGATGCAAAGGAAGGCAAGAGGAACACCTGGCTCCTTCCTGGAGACTGTTATTTAATTGATCTGGTGCTTCTGGGCATTAACAGACAACCCCTTCCCTACCCCATGACTCCAAGGCACAGGCAATGCTAAAAATCTATATTTAAATTCATAAAATTGACAAAACAATAGAAAGACAAAAACCAAATCCCTGCTCTTTGGTGAGACAGCACAGCCGGAGCTCGGTGGTCATCAGAGCTTGTGTGGCAGCTGGGGACACACAGCTCAAGATGGGGAGCTGGTGGGAATGGTGTTGATGAAGGGTTCTCAGTCTTTTCTTAGGAAAAAAAACTTTACGGTGACTGTGGGACCTGTGATGGTTCATCTTCACTGACCATTTGCCTGTCTTTGGGATCACCTGGGAGGCCCACCCCTGGGCATGTCTTTGAGGGTGTTCTCAGTTAGACAGGACTAACAGAGGAGGGACAGCTCTCTCTGAATGTGGGCAGCACTGCCCCATGGCAGGAGCCCTGGACTAAATGAACGGAAAGGGGAGAAAGTGAGCGAGCACCAGCATCAGGGCCCCAGCTCCTGCCTCACACCCCTCCTGCTGCTATGCCTTCCCCACTATGAGGAAATGAAAGTGTTTCCTCAAACTTGAGCCAAAAGAAACCCTTCCTTTAGGTGCTTTTGTTCAGTATTTTCAACAGCAGCAAGAAAAGTAAGGACTCCAGGTTTTCTACAAACAAATTCAAACCATAGACTAAGTGCTCACTGCCTTTCGGATCCTACTTCAGGGAGATAGCAGAGGAAACGGGTACTGTTTACTGAGCTCCTACTACAGATGAGGTACCAAGCTCCCATTGTTCTTTATATCCTCCAAGGATATAAAGAGAGCATGGGAGGTAACTTTTCCCAAGTCTCACAGCAACCAGGAATTACAATTCAGGGATGATCCTCCATCCCACACTCAGGGCTGTCAGTCAGAGATATCTGGCCATGTGAGGACAGTTTTGGTTTCATAACTGGAGATGGGATCCAGACCTCCTGGAATCTAGTGGGGACATCTCATCACTTGGGACAGTTCCTACAGCAAAGGATTATCCAGCCGAGGGCTCAGATGGAGCTCAGTAAGTAGAGTGCTTTCTAGCTTGCACAAAGCCCTGGATCTACCCCCAGCTACATATAAAGTGGGCACAGTGGGGGATGTCTTGAATTCTTGCACTTGGGAGGTGGGGGCAGGAGGATCAAAAGTTCAAGGTAATCTTCAGCTAAAGGGCAAGTTTTAGGACACCATAGGTGAAATGAATTATTAAAAATGCTGCAGGATCCCCAGCAGTGGCAGGCAGCAGAAACGCTGCAGGTCCCCAAGCCGTGGTAGCAGGCCATGTGGTGGCAGGCAGCAGGCCCTGAGAGCAGCCAGTCCCAGGCAGGGACTGGCAGCAGGTCCCTGAGCAGTGGCTGGTCCAGGGCAGGGAGACACGCGGCGGCAGGCAAGAGACAGATACATGAATAGGCACGCCATGCAGAGTGAGGTTGGATATTTATTTAGTGGTTATGGAAGGGAGGGGAGAAGAGCAGAGAGGGAGACAGAAAGAGAGGAGAGAGAGAGAGAGATGGAAGCTGCCTCTCCGAGAGGGAGATGGAAAAGAGAGGGAACTCGGGCTGGAAGCTGAAGATCAGCCTGTCTCAGCAGATGGGGGAGGGAGTGGACTTGGCTTGTCTCTTAAAGAGACAGAACAATCATTACATTACCATCTCTTTTTTATAATAAAAAGGCGGGAGGTTAGGCACCACAGGTTAAAGAAATTGGGAAGGCGAATTCTCAAGACTTCTTCCTGCTTATTTGTGGGCATTGTCTGTGGGGGAAACCTGAGAAGGCTGGGTGCTGGTTACATCCTGGCATAGCTGGTCTCTTTGCTCCTGTCCAGTGTTTGTGGTATGGAAATGTATGGTGGAACTCAGGCTGGAAGCTGAAGATCAGCCTGTCTCAGCAGATGGGGAAGGGAGTGGGAGTGGCTTGTCTCTTAAAGAGACAGAACAATCATTATACTAAGTACATAGTATATGAAACCCCATCCCAAAAAAGAAAGAGAGAGAGAGAGAGAAAGAAAAGAGAGAAAGAAAGAAAATTAGTTCTATTGCCCAGGGTTTACCCACCCTTCTCAGTATCACACAGTGGCTGCTGTACTGGGCTTGTTCTGTTAATGCTTATTAGGTGTTCCAACGTGCAGCCCACAGTAAGACCACTGTCCTGCAATATCACACTTTTTATCCACTTGTGGGACGCTGGAAGAGGGGACCAAGACTATTTGGAATTGCATAATAGTGACCCTGACTTCATAACCTCTCAGATTCAAAAGCAAGGGCTTTGGGTCATAGGTTCCACCAGGTTGGACTGGCGTGTGTGTGTGTATTTTCCCTGTGTATTTTGTGTATTTTGCAGCTGCAAAACTATGATGCAAAGAGCAAGACTGCCACCTAATGGAGAGACAGGGCAGGACAGCTCAGCTGTACGGCACTCACTGGATGGAATCCCTCATTTACTTCATCCTCATCACCCGAAGGAGCAGGGATGAGCACCAGTCCACTCAAATTCCCTCTACATCCTCACTCTCACACACCACATACCCTGCACTGGACTGCCTCATTCTTTCTCATTCCAAGACAGCCCTTTGACTCATAGGAAAGATCCAGGACAGACACCGTCTGTCTTAATGCATCCTGGAAATTAGCAAACTACAATTTCCAACTGGAAATGAAACCCCACCCCCTTGGTCTCCACTGACTGGAGCCAATAAACAGGCTCTCACACGCAGAGAGCCCGGCACATTCAAGCCTGAGTGAGAATCGGTGTGCGACTCGGTCCGATTCCTACACACATGTATCTCAGTCGAGGTTTGAGCCTGTTTTTCCGATCACAGTGGCAGTTCTGGGTACTGGGCCTCTCTGAGTCCTCCAGGCGTAGCTAAGGGTTCACTCAAGTGTCTTGGAGAAGTTGTCCTTTCTCCGTCTGTACAGGGAAACCCTTCTTCTGGCTGCAAATGGAGTGTAGAAGAATTCCTAAAGGCAACAGGGAGACAGAGAGGCTCAGGACACATGCAGGGCACACTCCTGTCTTCACAAACAAGTGCAGCACAGAAGGAGCAGCCTGAAGCCACCACCATGTAGCTGGGAGTGAGGGAGATATAGACTCACCTGTGGCCACAGACACATTCAAGGACTCAAGACCAGGAGGCAGTTGACGCCTGGGCAGAATAGTAAGGAGCAGCTGGCAGGAGGCAAGAACCTCCTGGGACAGACCAGAGCCCTCATTGCCTGCAGGACACGCAACAGTGTTAGGGAGCCCCAACCTGAAGTCCACATACTTAGACAACTGAAAACGGAGAAGCAGGTATAGCCTACCTACCCAGCACAAGGAGAGTAGGCCGGTCCCAGATGAACTCTAGGCAGCTAATGATGGGGACCTTGAAGGACTGCAAGATCTCAGAACCTGGGCAGCCTACTGTGCCCACCACGAGCCAGCCCTGCTGGGCCTTGGCCTGAAAAAGGGAAAACACCACATCCTGGCTCACTGAATCGTCATCAGAGCCATGGCTGAGGAGCCCAGGATTGCACACACCCACACCCACTGAAAGTGCCTTCAACTTAGGGTCAGTCAGATCCTCTAGGTGACCAGCATTTGCTCCGGACACTGAGGCTGAGAACACAGCAGACTAAAATCCCAGCTGGGTGGCAGAGAGGCTGTGGAAGTCCTCTTTGAAGTGACAGCGAAGTGCAGATCTGAAGATAACTAATGGATGAGTATCTTGTGGGGGAAGTCTTGTAGGCAGTGGGGGAAGGTTCTAGGCAGGGAGACCTGCAAGTATGGAGACACAAAGGTCCTGCTCACCTGTCATATCTGAGGAACGCTAATCACTGTGCATGCCGCGCTGAGACCCCAGCACATGGAGATGTGAACTGCGACTAGAGCAGCAGAAGACACAGCGAGACATGGGGATGGTGTAGCAATAACTCCATGAGAAAGGCAAAAGGATTTGGGAACGTGTGGGATGTAGCTGTGAGGACAAGAAGTCAAAGGTGATCTCTAGGCTGAACAACTGAGCAGGGTAGGCCCTAGGAGAACAGAAGGTCAGCCCTAGAAATGGGGAGTCTGAAATGCTCACTGTGGGAACGGAGGGGAAGAGCTGTAGCAGAGGTACTAAGTCTAGAGTTGGGGTGGGGAATGAGATCCAGGTTAGAGCATACATTTGGGAGGCAGTCAAATAAAGTGGGAGTCTAAGCTCAGAGATGGCGTCACATGCCTTTAATCCCAGCACTCGGAAGGTAGAGGCAGGTGCGCCTCTGAGTTCGAGACCAGCCTGGTCTACAAGTGAGTTCCAGGACAGCCAGGGTTACGCAGAGAAACCCAGTCTGGGGGGAAAAAAAGAACAAAGAGGGACTCCAGAGACCCCAAAAGGGGGACTGCCTCTGAGATGACTGCAGAAAATGCCTCTAGATGTGCTGTTCAATATGAAAACCGCTGGCACACCTGACCACTTCCTAAAGATTCTGATGCTTTCTTATGTGTATCAGGGTTTAGCTGCATGTATATGTGTGTGCCAGGTGTGCCGGATACTGGTGGAGGCCAGAAGAGGGAGGGCATTAGAAGCCCTGGAACTGGAGTCACAGATGGTTGTGAGCCACCATGTAGGTGCTGGGAATCGCTGTTAACACTATCTTTCCAGCCCCAGTACATGTGGCTATTAAGGACTGAAATATGGCTAGTCCAAATTGAGATATATTATGTATAAACATGAGGGGGTAGTTTGTTTGTTTTTATTTTAATTTGGTTTGGGTTTTTAAAGATAGGATTTCTCTGTGTAACAGTCCTGGCTGTCCTGGAACTCGCTTTGTAGACCAGGCTGGCCTGGAACTCACTGAGATCTGCTTGCACCTGCCTCTGCCTCCCAAGTGCTGGGATTAAAGGCATGCACCACCACCTCCAGGCATGAATAAACATTTTTAAATGTGATTTAATCTGGACATGGTAGCATACGTCTATAAAGAGGCTGAGGCAGGAGGATTTCTGTGAATCTGAGGTCAGCCTGGGCTACACAACAAGACCCTATCTCAAAAATTTTTTCTTAGTATTTAAATTGTATGTTTTAATGATACTTTGGACACATTGAATGAAAGTATGTTTCTTTTTACTTTTCTGGTTGCTTGGTGTTGTTATTGTTTTGTTTTTTGAGATTGGGTCTCACGTAGCCCAGGCTGGCCGTCTTCCTGTCTCCACCTAGTAAGAGCCCAGATTACAGACACCTGGCTCTTTTTACTTTTCAGCGTGGTTACTAGAAAATCTGAATTTAGACACGTGGCTTGAATATAAGTTTATTAGGCGGCTTTCTTCCCTCTCTTTTCAAGGTTATTGTCTTACCGCGGGGTGAGGGTGGTAGGGGGCGGATCAGGCCGAAGTCAGAGGGTCTGCCAAATGCGAGGCAATGCTGCCTCCTGGTGTCTAGTCAGGGAAACACAGCTGAAGAACGCTAAAGCTTGCCCCTAGCAAAGCCGTGTTCAAAATTGCTTTCAAGTTGAGCTTCTATTCCTTGTATCCACATCTCCTGCCCACCAGCTCTCCAGAGCATTGCTTAAGACCCAAAGGTGTCAGGCATTGACTTGCTGATGCAGGTGGCCAAGGCGTGTAGTAAAAGAAATGAGGCGAGGAAATTCCTAACTTGAGACGATGCTCCGGTGATTTTAAAGACCAGAGGAATCAATGCCACCACGTTCAACTTTCCCACCCACCTCCCTCCCCATCCACTGCTAGCTGGAAGTGACTTTCAGAGCCTGAGCTAGACTCATCGCCTCTCCTTCCCCTCTCATCCCACGTTACCTTCAAAAAACCGGCCAGGTCAGCAGTGGCGAACACGTCCATCACCTCCATAGCCCCAGCGCTGGCCTTGCTGACTACTGGAGTAAGTGGGCAGCTGCAAAGGTTCCCCCACGATCCCCGTTAAACCTGGTAATCTCAAACCCCGCGCCCCACACACCCTCTAGCTCCCAAGGGTTTAGGCTCCGTCAACCAGAAGCCTGGACGAGGGACCCCCCACCCCAAGGTGCTTAGGAACTTAGCTCCGCCTCCACTAAGGGACGTCCTGCCTGTTTCTCCGGCTGGTGATGACTCTGTCTACTCCGAGGAAGTGAGCTGAGCGCAGCACAGCCCCAAGATTCCGGGGATCCTGGAGCCCCTCAAGGACGAGCCACAGTTGCTGAGGGTCGTCGCCCGGGCTTGCCTCTGTGGCCTCATCGCAAGGCCGGGGTCGCAGCGGGCTCACCTCCATGCAGACGCCCTGGTGCACCTGGTGGCCGCACAAGGCGTCCAGTTTCTGCCGCCTGGGCCTCAGGACAGGGATGCCCCGGGCCTCGGCCATCCGGAGCAGCTCGGCCCGCGCCCCTTGCAGCCCAGCTTTACCCGCCTGGAGCAGAAGCCGGGCCACGCTCCGGCGGGCGGCCCGCAGGGCCAGGAGGCATGGGGACAGGCCGAACAGACGCTCCAGCCGCTGGGTCGGCGCCAGGTCATCCAGAAGCAGGCGGCTCAGTTCCTCCCCGCCAGGCCGCGCCCCCGGGGAGAAATGACGGACAATCCGGCGACCGAAACACCCGATCGTCCAGAGCCGTCGCATAGCTCCAGTTGCGCTCGGGACTCCACTAACAAACTGACGGTTCTAGAGGACCCGCTGGCCTCTCACACCTCGTCCCCTCGCGTAGGACAAACTGTTCCCGAGTCCTCGCTCAAAGACTGTCCACAATCTGCCAACCAAGCCAAGACAGTCACCTCCCAGACTCCCACGTGGGTTCCCAGCTTCCGGGTTCCAGAGGCCCGGCCCCCTGTCCGGTGACGCACAAGCGAGCTTGACCGCAACTATGTCTCCACAGCACCCCCTACAGCAGTGGTGCGCACTACCTGCACCGCCGCGGGCGAGCGGAGGCTGTGCTGCTGCCGAGCTGACCCTGGCTCGGGCTGCTCTGGGTGAGGGGAGGTGTCAGGAGGCTGGGCTAGCCTTATTCACTTCCGCACCTGCAAAGATCAATTTAAGACGATGGGTGGGCCATCCTGTTCAGTCAATCAGTCTTGGGGCCTTCCTCCCCACATTCAGGCGCATCGTCGTTTCTGGGAATTGTTGCCAGAAGCTTATCCAGTCAGACCCTTAGCACCAGTCAGCAGAACCCCAACGATATTTCCCATCTTCGGACCTCTGTGGTTAAGCCCCAAGTCTATCGTGTCTTTGTGGACAAGCAGCTGATGCTCTTGGCCCATGGTAATGCTGGGACTCCTTTACTCACTGCTCAGACCCCCCCCCCGCAACTAAGTCTTTTCAACCTGTCTTTGATTTTTCCTTTTTAAACTTTTTTTGTTTTGTTTTTCGAGACAGGGTTTCTCTGTAGCTTTTGGAGCCTGTCCTGGAACTTGCTCTTGTAGACCAGGTTGACCTCGAACTCACAGAGATCCGCCTGCCTCTGCCTCCCGAGTGCTGGGATTAAAGGCGTGAGCCACCACCACTCGGCCTAAACTTTTTTTTTTTTTTTTTTTAAGGCAATGTCTCATAGTCCCCACGCATGGCTTAAAACTCGTTATGTAGACCAGGTTGACCACAAATTCGTAGCGACCACCCTGCTTCTGCTTCTCAAGTGTTGGTATGCTTGGGGCCAATTTATTTTATTTTTCAAAATTCTTTCATTGTTTATGTGTGAAGGTGTATTGTCTGTGAGCATGGCTGTGCACCACAAGCATGCCTGGTGCCCCAGGAGACCAGAAGAAAATGTAGATTCCTTGACAGTGCAGTCACCATATGGGTTCTGGGAATCAAACTTGGGTCCCCCAGAGGAGCAGCCAATGTTTTTTACTGCTGAACCACCTCCCCAGCCCTTTATAAATAAAGTATTTATCTACTTACTAACTTAAGTTTTTTGAGGTTATTTTTTTTTTTTGAGACACATGTATCCTTGGCTGGCCCTGGCACCAACCATCCCCTGCTCCCACTCCAGAAGGGATACTTCCAAATTTACCTACCTTCCCACTTACCTGGAAGAAATTCTCAGACACAACCACACTGATCACCAAGAAGGGGGGGGGGAATGAAAGACACTTCTGAAGCCAGAGTAGGTTGTGATCTTTCTCTTTAATTGTTACAGTAAGCTGGGAGACAGGCCTAGGATTCTGTGGCCATGGTCAGAGTGCAGTGATGACCCCAGGATAAGAGCTAAAATTGAGAGGTGGGGGAGTGGGGAAGGGAGCCTATACAGGTAAAACATGAGGCCTGTCTCTGCCACCCCAACCTTAAGGGGCAGAGTCGGGTGCAAGAAGATAGACAGTGCCCCTTTTAGCCACATTCCCATGCCCAGGTCAAAAGGAAGAGGCTGAGGAGAGCAAAGGCTAAGGAGCCCAACAGGGGACTCAGAACAGGTCAGCAGATAGAATGGTCACGACCATGCCTTCTCTCCCCAGCCCATTTGTTTACATGTATAAACAGGAATAATTTGACAAATTTCCTATCCCTAGTGGAGTAGATACAGAAAGTAAGATCCAGGGTCCAGAAATCAACACCTAAAATCCAGAGGCAGGAGGCCAGCCATGAAGGGTGGGGAAGTCAGGAGCTCCCCACAGAACACTAGGTCACCTGCTCTGTGGGCCTCATCTGGATGTCTCCAACCTGTGGAAGGCAGACAATTTGAGGCAATCACCCCCGAAAGGACTCCTTGGGCACACCTGGGCTGCTCCCGGTGGGTGAAGAGCTAAGGGCAGACTCACCTGAACATGTGGGGGGGTGCTGAGGACGTAGATGACAGCTTCAGCCACATCCTCCGGTTTGAGACACTGAGAGCGAGCACCGGAGGAGAGGGTTGAGACAAGGGCAGAAGTGACCCAAGTTCCCCCCCACCTCAGAGGGACTCTCTAACATCCACATCCCACCCTAACCCTCCGGGAGTGATAAGCTAGGCAGAGAGGTACTGAGGTCTGAGGGGCTTTACTAGGCCCAGAAGAAGGCCCCACCTTTATGTCTTCATAGGTGGCAGCTGCTCTCTCAGGTTCCTTGTCATGGAGTTTGAAGGCAAAACGTGTTTCCACCAAGCCTGGAGAGATACACTGGGCCAACAGAGAGGTCCTGCTCAGCCTGAGCTTTAGCAGGCCATGAGGAGGTTGAAGGGAAAGGACAGAGGCCACAGGGCTCCTGATTCACAATGACAGCTGCCTCATGTCCTCAGCTGTCCTCCTCCTTCCAAAGTCACCACTGAGAGTTCCAACTGGCACCTCTCACAATACCCTGTACTACATATGGAGCTGTTCCTATACATTTGGTTAACACTTTACAAAGTGGTGTTGCTTAACCTCATAATGGGATAAGTATCATTCCATTTCACAGATGTGAAGACTGAGGCTTAGGGAGATTCAGTGATTTACCCAAAGTCATGTGCCCTTCTAAGGAAGGGGCCAGAGTGCTGGCCTCCAGTCACAGTGTCTGATTTCCCTTAGTCTCACTCCATGCTCCCTTCAACTCGGCCCCTCCCACTAACAGTGTAAGTCCGACCATGGGTTCTGGGGTGAGTGAATGGAGGAGATTGTCCTTATAAGGACTTGTGCACTCAGTTGGACCCAAGGGCTCTCAGCAGGCCTTCCTGGGCATGTGCAGGCAGGAGGGCTGGGCCCGTGCCATTCCCACCAGGGCTAGACCACAGCCTCACCGTGGCCCGGATATGGGTCTGGGCCTCCAGAAGCTCTTGCCTTAGTCCCTCTGTCAATGCAGTGACGGCATACTTGGTCGCACTATAGAAATGGATGACAGACTGGGGTGGGACTCGGTGGCCACACATGCTGGGTGGAAGAAGGGAAGGGAGAGAGGAGAGAGTAAAGTTCCATAGACACAGGCAGTATTCCTATCATCCTGGTCAGCCTTGTTACCCAGAGGCCAACAGGAAAGCCTTGCTGGGGGGACCTCTGATGGCTACCCCTACAGTTCAGCTTTTGGTTTTTCAAGACAGGGTTTCTCTGTGTAGCAGTCCTAGATGTCCTGGAACTAGCTCTGTAGACCAGGCTGGCCTCAAACTCACAGAGATCCGCCTGCCTCTGCCTCCAGATTAAAGGCGTGCGCCGCCACTGCCTGGTTAATCAAGTCTCTTGTCTATGCAGCTCCTGAAACCGGCTTTGCCTTGAAGCTGTCCTGCTGACTCTGTACTCTCTTCTGCAGCCAGACAGGTTGACAGGAGCCTCACCATGTTGTCTGTGCTCACGGACAGCTCTGCTGGGAGATCTCTGGGGCTGTCCCCACACCCTCAATAGACAATGGGCTCTCCTATGCTAGAGCCTATGCAGTGTCTTCGGCCCACAAGGCGAGTTTGTCCCCGGACCTGAGGAAAATGCACAATGGCACCCAGTTGCTGGAAAGGCCCAGGCCCAGGCATTGGCTATGGAGAGCAGGGGCTGAGCTGCCTGCTCTAGATGACCAGAAGCCGGCGCTTCCCTTGATCAGCATCATGCCACTTAGATATGAAATGCCTATCTTACTACCAAAGAAACTGCCATTTGGAGGTTAATGAGCTGAGACAGGTGGGTCACTGTTGAGCCGACCTGTGCTGAGCCTCGGCCGCCTGGCCTCACCTGTTGATGTTAATGATATGCCCGTCGTCCACATTCCGCTCCTTCATGGACTGATAAGCTTCCCGAGTGCAGATGCTGAGGGCCAGGACATTCACCTGTGGGCCAGGGAGGGCAATGGAGTGTCTCCGGCTTGGGCCCAACTAAATAGGTGATGGAGTTGCAGAGCACCGGGGGGAGGGAGTGGCATGCCTTCTCTGTGGGGGGGTCCTACCCCTCACAGCTACCACCCCCAGATGACAGTAGAGGCAGCTCTTTTCCTGGCTGAGTTCGGTCAGACCTCGGCCTCAGGAAACAAGCTATCCTTCTCAGGGGCAGTGTCCAGACCTGCCCCTCCTAAACAGACCGAAACCCTTCCTGAAATGGCCTAAACCTTCCTCCTTACACACAAGCCAGCCTTCTCTCCCTGCCCTCCTCGGCCATCCTGCTCCCTGGTAATTCCCACCAATCATATGTTGGGGAGGCTCATGGGCCTTTGACCTATACCCCAGCAACAAGTCCAGGTGTGAGGAATTCAGTGGGTGGGGTCACCTGCCACTCCTGGCAGAGGTGACCTGGAGTCCACACTTCACAGAGCAGAGAGCTAAGGCTATCTGCCACAAGTGCCTGGTCTGTCTGCTCCACCCGTCAGCCTTGCCAGAGGGGCCAGCAGCGATAAAGCTGTCAGCGGGGCCCTCCTGCCTCTCTCTTCTCCAGAGGAGAGGGACAGCTGGCAGATTAGCTGATTTGCTTTATCAAGTGTCCCCCAGGCATCAGGACAGAAGGCCCTCAGTGAAAACCTGCCTCCGTGCTTGTGGGAGCAGCAACACTTGGGTATTAGGATGCAGAAAGGAAGGGCTCAGCCTGTTTCTGGTCCTCTTAACAGGGTGGGATTGTGGGGCATATGGAGGACAAATGAGTCCCTAGGAGCGTGGAAGCCTCGTGGGTCTAGGGCCTACTGGGATGGGGCTAAGGGATTTAGGTAATATTCAAGACAAAGGGGCCTTGGGGACTTAGGAGTCCCTCAGCTCACAGATGGGCAGGCTGAGGCCCAGGCTGAGACGTGTGCCTCTGCACATGAGGGCTGTGATTCTGACCCACAAGACCGAGGTCACAGCTTCATTCTCTTTGTTCACTGTTTCCCTCCCAAGGACCTATTAGTACTAGCCTGCTGGTACCAGACATAGAGAGCGCTACAGCAGTGCTCTCAGCCTCTCAAACGCTCTCACACCCCAATGCCACCCCCCAGTGCCCAGAAGATGGAAACACATGTCCTCAGGGCTGTGTTTGACCCACACATGCTCTTATTACATGTATTTATTTACTTATTGTGTGTGTGTGTGTGTGTGCGTGTGTGTGTATGCATGCCACAGTGCCAATGTGGAGGCCAAAGGGCAATTTACAGGAGTTGCCTCTCTTCTCTCACCAAATGGGTCCTGGGTCTCAATGGTAAGCACCTTTGCCAACTGAGCCATCTTACCAGCCCCTGGCCTATATATTCTCTAAAGTGTAATACAGGCTCCCTATTTCTCTAAAGGAAATCAAGGATTTGCCCAGACTGCAGGGAGCAACTAACCTGGATTTGAGCAAGGACCACCCCTTGACGAGGCCATGTGTTCTCCCACACTCTGTAGACCATACTTGGGGACAGTGGAGCTGGTAATAGTGATGATTTAGGTGTGTTCATCCCAACTAAATGTGATGGGACTGATGCTCAGAGGTTGTTGTGAATTTGCCTGAGCCATGTGGGGCCAGGTGCAACATAACCTCTCATGTCCGTTGTCTTGTCTTCCCCTAAGACCATGACCCCAGGTACCCAGCACAGGCAGGGACATTCATCAAACTGCAGCTCTCTACCCTGCAATCTTTTCAAATCCCATCACAACCAGTCTAGAGAGTAAGAACTATCTGGGGCCGAGAGGATGTTTATCCAGTTACTATCCTTGTGATACTAGTAGCGAGTGGAAAATCAAAATGTCTCTGTGGGAAACTGAAGCTCCCTTTTACTGGAGTCCTGTCCCCAGGAGCCCTCGGCCTTCTAGGCCCCTAGTGTTCACTCTCCTCTGACGCATCCCCCCCTGCCTCCTGCCCCAGTTCTACAAGCCTTACATTGAACATGTCCTTCCATCCGCTGGTGCTGCCCGAGAGCAGGGTGTCGGGCCGGGCCATGCCGGCATTGTTGATGCAGATATCTACACCACGGTGCTGAGAGCGGACAGCCGAGAACATGGAGAGGATGTCCTCCTCATTTGACAGGTCACATCTGTAGGGGATCAAAGTCCCGGGGTAGCCTGCACTCTTACATTCAGCAGCCAGCTCCTATGAAACCCAACAGGGGTCTAACTGGGGTGAGCCGCTCACTCCCACGCCTCCTCACCCAGGGTCAGCCTTCCCTCCCAGGTCACAGTTCGGAACTCTCTAATGGCAGCCACCTTTTGACCGTATGAGAGAGGTTAGGTCTGCCCATCCCCAAAGCTTGGTTTGTGTGGTCAAAGTCTAAGGGGTTGTGGACACTCCCTCAGAGAAGGAGAGGAACAGTAGACAGACCAAGGAGGAATTTCACATGTACACTAAAGTCTTCAGTGCTAAGGAGAGAGAAGGGGACAGGGATCCTGGGAATGAAGGGAGGTCTCTCTTCTCCTCTCTCCCCAGTACCATATCATTCTTCCATTAGGGCCAAGAGGCCCGGAGACCCAATTCTCTACCTTTCTTCAGAGTCAGCCAGTCCCTCCAGAAGGGCTCAGCTCTGAACTGCCACCCTCCCTTCACAAAAGGCGCACAGAACTTAAAGGTGAGAGTCCTGTACACACCTTTCAGTGGAGCTCAATCAAGTCTCTCCCCTACATGTGGTCAGAATCTCTAACCCCTGGTACCTTCTCAACCCCAATTTTCCCCACCTTAGTTGGTCACCTGCCACTAGACACTCCCTGTGCATGTCCAAGATCCTCAGCACACTGTGGAGCCCTGAAAAAGCAGAGCCACTGAGTGTGGCAGGAGCTGACATTTAGGAGTTGGAAGAAAGCAGGCTGTGGGAGGCCAGTGAGTGGCTGGGCACTTGAGCCTTGTGAAGGTGACTGTGTAAGTGTGTGGGGGGGGGGGTGTGCAAGCTGCCCTAGAGGAAGGCCAATTTGGCCACCTGCCCTGGCCGGGATCCCCTTCCTCCTTCCAAGTGAAGGTAGGAATAAAAGGCTTGATCAGGTGACCAAATAAATTATTTTCTGCCTTTTTGTTTGTTTTTGGTTTTTTTTTTGTTTTTGTTTTGAAACAGGGCTTCTCTGTGTAGCCCTGGATGTCCTGGAACTTGCTCTGTAGACCAGGGTGGTCTTGAACTTACAGAGCTCCACCTGCCTCTGCTTCCCAAGTTCTCAGTCAGGGTCTTCCTGCTTTAACTTTCTGTGAATTCAAAAGTTGTATCCCTCTGGGACTCAGAAGCCCCCTTCCACCTGATTTTTCTCTGCATAACTACTCAGGGAATAGGATTTCTCCCAGTAGAATGCCAGAACACAAAATCTTAGTTTTAATATCATCAAAACAATCAATCAACAAAACAGATAGTGAGCAAGAAACCCAGGAAATCCTCCCTCCAGACTCAAAGTTCCCAGGAGAAAAGCTCTGTGTGTATGTGTGTGATATTCTTCTCCCCATCATCACCCCTCCATGTGTCACCTCTGTCATCTCCATCTACTCTCCAAAATGACCTGAAATAAGGACAGACCCACACAGCAAAGAAGTTCTCCCTTAATGACATGGTATCATCCTAAGGCTGAATGATCTGCCTGGAGATTCCCTTGGGATTCAGGGCCTCCCTTTTCTGGCGAGTTTAGGGTAGACAAGTGGAAGAGAAGACAAGAGTGGCTTCAGAATTAGGAAATCAAAACTAAAAACAGGAGGCTGGAGAGATGGTTCAGTAGTTAAAAGCACAGCAGCTCTTCCACAGGACTCGGGTTCAATTCCCAGCACCCACATGGCAGCTTACAACTGTCTGTAATTCCAGTTCCCAGGGGTTCAACACCCTCACACAGACATATCTGAAGGCAAAACACCAAGGCACATAAAATAAAAATTAAAAAAAAAACCTAAAAACAAACAAACCAACAAACCAATCCCTGGCCTTAATCCCTTAGGCTTCAAAGCAGGGGTGGGGGTGGAGGTGGGGATGGGGGCTGGGTCCTATGCTACTGCAGGGAAAGGGAGGGCCAAAGTGGGGGCAATGGAGGAGCCAGGTGACCTTGGGATTATCTGGGAGGCTATAAAGTGTACCTTTAGTCAGTAACTGGGGAGTGGACAGTTCTTCCTGCACACCTTCTCCCTCTGCCTCCACCCAAGGCCTCCTTGTCCCTTTTCTACCAGCGGACTTTGAGCCACAGTGAGGACAGAGCCCTGCAAGGAAGGACTAGCCCACACAGCTGATAGTGATCCTGCCAGGGCAAATAATGGGAATTTCTCTTGTCTTTTCCCACATGGCCATCTCCTCATCTTTTCAAAATTGATACTTCTCATAAGTCTGGGAACCCCCAAAAGCATGTTAAGAAAAAAACTAGAGAGTTCTGGATCCATCAAGATTTACATATTCAATGCCCTATTTCACCTATTCAGTCCCACCTAGGAAAAGGGATCAGAAAAAGATCCTTTTATCTAAGTAAATATTCAGTCACCACTTAGGCGCATGGCATAAGAGTGGAGCCTCAGATATGAATTGAAAGGACAGCTAGCTCCCACCCTTACCCGCGGGTCAAACACTCAAGACCTCTAGCTTCCTGCTCATTGGTTGCCTAGCACTTTACCTGGTGTGACTGGGTGAGGTCTGGGGACAAGAGGAAACTAACGTAAGCGCGAAAGCTAGCCAGCTTTCTTTCCTTCTCCCTGGCCAGTTAGGCCCTGACCTCTGGCTTCCCCTTTCCACCTGCCAGCATAGGGGCGGACGACGGCAGGGGTAAGGGAAGAGAATGCCAGGGGTCAGGGACTTGGTACAGTGCAGCACAGGCTACCAGGAGAGAATGGCTTTTTACAAAAAAGAAAAAAAAAGAAAGAAAGAAAAAAGAAAATAAGAAAATAGGTCTAAGGGAGAAAGTAGGTCCTCCCGCTACTAGATATCCATCACTCCTGCCCTCAAGGCAAATGGCTCTGGGATAGCAGGCTGGTGAGAGCGGGGTCACAACCTGGCTCCGGCCACTCCCCTCCCCCACTCGGAGCTCTACCCCGTGGAAACGGCGTCCCCCAGAGATTCCCCGCTTTTCAGCGGGGCCTTACCTCGATGTTGCCAACAGTGCGGGCACAACCCACCACCTTCAGTCCCTGCTGGACTAATGCTCGGGCCACGGCCGCGCCTATGCCCCCCGAGGCTCCCGTCACCAGTGCCAGCCGGTCGCGCCACCGCTCCATGCCGGCTCTGGCCATGGTCCCGAGCCGTCCGCCCACCCCGTTCGGCGAGCCAGGCACTGAGATCACTGAGCTTCGTCCGGGGTCACCGAGGCTCGGCCGCTCCCTGGTCACTGCTGGGGCGGGCGCGGGCAACCTGCAAACGTCGGTGCAGTGCCTAGTCCCACCCCCATGCGGGCCGGCCTCCGGCCGGGGCCCCGCCCTCGGGACCTCGGCACTGGGCCACATCGCGCCCGAGGACCGCCGCGGCCCGGCCGCCCTGTCCCTTGAGCGGCCGCGGGGCCGCCCCTTCCGGCCACGCCCCCGCGCGAGCCCGCCCCTCCCGTGGCTGACGGAAACCGCAGCGTTTCAGGTGGGGGCCCACCGGCGCGAGAGGGGTTCTTGACAGTCTCCGGTCTTGCTTTCTTGGTGAGCGCCTCCTTTTGTGGTGGAAGGAGAAAGAGGATGCATGCACGCAAGGCTTCCTTTGCTCAGTCAGCCCCACTTCCAGAGGCCTGAGGCCAGGGTGAGGGACCTTAAGGTTACTCCAGTGCCCTTCCAAATCCCGAGTGATTTGATAGCAAGGATTCAGTCCAGAAAAGCTTGTGTCTCTGCCATTAAGACCAGGTGACCTGAGGAAGGGCTCTTAAGCACAGTACCCGGTCTGATCCTTTGGACTTACTAGCCAAGAACTAATTTGGTTAAAATACCCAAGTATTGTTGGGTTCTACTCCTAAAAGGCCCCATGTTCTCCAACTGCCCTTGACAGCACCCTCTCCAGTCCTACATGGACGCAATGTTATACGATGCACTTCAGAGATCACTGGCAAGAGCTGACAATTTGAACACTATGTAGCAAGCAAATTTACAAACTTTAAACAACATGTACAATATACCCTGTAAGATTTTGTTTCGTTTTTTCCTCGTGCAGGAGACTCAACACAGGGCCTCACACATGTTGTAGGGAGCATCGACCCTACCACAAGGCCTGGTGGCATAAGACAGCACTATGGGAGGCAGAGGCAGGTGAATCAGTTCAAGGCCGTCCTTTACTACACAGGGAGTTCCAGGTCAGCTGGAACATGAGACCTTTTAACAAAAAGCAAAACAATGACAGTATTGGCACATAGCAGTGTGATGGTGTGACCTGCAGCTCAGTCCTAGGGCAGGAATGTGCCCAACTGTCTTTACGTCATTCTCCATTATCGGGTTGTCAGTTTTGTTTAGAGTAGGGTTCACTTTATTCTCTAGCTATTCATTGTTTAAAACTACCTGATGTTGCCGCCCCCCCCCCCCGGGTGGTGGTGCCTTTAATCCCTGCACCAGGAGGCAGAGAAGATGGATAGATCTCCGAGTTCAAGGCCAGCCTGATCTACAAAGTTCCAGGACAGCCAGGGCTACACGTAGAGAAACTGTCTCCAAAAAACAAAACAAACAAAACCTGTCCATCTACCTTCTTCATATAGTATTCTTTATGGTTGCAGGAGTTGGACCTGTAGTCCAGAGGTAGGCACGTGCCTACCACACAGTCAAACAAGCCATGCCTTTGTACTCTTGTAATACCAGTACCAGGAGGCTGAGGCATGATTGTAAATCATATTCTGGGCTAGTGAGACCCTGATTTAATTTTTTTTTTAAATTCACTTGGGACTGGAGAGATAGCTCAGAAAAGCACTGATTCAATTCCCAGAATCCACATGGCAGCTCACAACTGTAACTCTCGTTCCAGGGGATCTAAATCTAACATCTTCACACAAACATACATGCAAGTGAAAACACCAATGCACTTTTTTTTTAAATAAAATTTCACTCGACAACCACCCATTTGGCTACTATTCTTTATATGGTCACAAGGGCAAAACTATTGCTTTTGGGAATTTCATGTAGCTAGGGGTGTAACTCAGTTGGCAATGAATGTCTAGAAAAATAGCTTAGCTGAGAGTATCTTCCCAGAGTTATTTGGGTATGTTGCTCAATTTTAAAGACAACTCAGAACGTTGACCAAAGAAACGCCATCAACTACCCAGGATACACCATGGAGGCAGCTAAGGTTAAGAGAATCATCTCTAGTTCAAGGCCAGCCTGAGCTGCATACAGAGGCCCAAACAAAAGATGCCTACGAAGAAAACTACACCTGAGCATTACTGTTATGCCCTTGAAATCTAATTAAATGGTAGGAAGCCCCTAAGATTCACTCTGGCCCCACTACTCAGATATGTCTTACTACTTTTGTCTGGGGCCACCAAGTATTATCAACACATAAGCACAAAACCCTAACTATGCATTTGTGGTGCTATTCAACCTTTTGTTTGTTGTGTGCCAAGTGCATTTATATGCAAGTGCCAGACGTGTGTGTACAGGCCAGAGGAAATTGGTATAATTTCTCAGTAACACTGTCCACCTATCTAAGTACATTTATGACAGGTGTGGTGGCACACACTCCTCCCAGAATTTGAGAGACAGACAGATGTAGACAGACCTCTTTGAGTTTGAGACCCACCTGTTCTACATGGCTAGTCTCAAAACAAAAACCAGTAGATTTACATTTATTGGTGGGGGACATGCATACCACATGTGGTCGGGGGGACAACTTGTGAGGGTCAGTTCTCTCCATGTAGATCCCAGGAATCAGACTCAGGTTATGAGGCCTGGTGGCAAGCACCTTCTTCCCACTGCCATCACCTTACTGACCCACCTCCTATGAGACAGGGTCTCTCATTGGCCTGGAGCACGAGTCCAGTTGGCTGGCAAGCCAGTAAGAGAAATTCAGGGATAGGTCTCTAATGCCCAGCACTGTTTTTTTTGTTTTTTTTTTTTTCTTTTGTTGAATCCAATTTACTTCTTATTCTTTGACAGTTTCAAACAGTATATAACAAATTTAGTCCTTTTTTCTTTACCCATTACCCAGTTTCATCCCTTACACAGTCTCTCTTTTTAGTGTTCTGGGGATAAAACTCAGGTTTTTTGTTTTGTCTTTTGAGACGGAGTTTCTCTGTATAACCGTGGCTGTCCTGAAACTCACTCTTTAGACTAGGATGGCCTCAAACTCAAGAGATCTGCCTCCGTCTGCCTCCCCAGTGCTGGGATTAAAAGCATGTGCCACCACCTCCCTGATGGAATTTAGGTTCTTAGAAGCATCTTACTGTCATCTCCCCATCACCAATCTGACCTATCATGGCAACAAAATGCTACTCCTGGGAATCTTTCCCTTTTAGTACTCACCTTGTGACAGCAGTGAACTGTAAAGCCATACTGAGTTCATGGTGGAAAACAAATAAGGCTGAATACAAAAACCAATGTGGTCAGCTCTCATGCATCCTTCCCTGGTCACAGTCTGAGAGGATGAATAGTTACCAACATTTTGTTTTCATTCTTTTGGGGCAATATGAGCCTCTGAATTTAAGGTGTTTCTGTTACCTCTTTGGGAACTTCTAGTGTGGCAATTCAAGTTTCATGAGAAAGGAAGATGTTAGCCAGTATTTAAGCCATTTATTCTTTAAGAACAAGACTAGAAACTGCTTTACTCAGTTGTCAAGTTTCACCAGAGGAAGAATTCTGTCTTGAACAGTCTGCATCTCTATCTTCATTTGCTCTTCATGATCTCTCCAACAATACCGGCCAAGAACAAAGTTCACAAGTGGCAAATACTAAAGCACCACCACACTGAGTAGAAACATGTACACCACATTCTACTATGCGTATTAATAAATACTCTTTATTTTAAATTTTGCACATTGCCTTTAACATTGCGTCCAGACACTTTGCAAGTGGATGTCTACTGTAAACCATATATCCAGCTCACTGTCATTTCTGTACAGAGGTGTAAGTACAACATTACTTTTGCCACTAAGTTGCTTTAGTAAGTCTCACAGGAAGAGAAACGTTTAATGAAGAGATGGCTTAAATCATAAGCAGGCCTGCGCAGCCACGCAACTAAAGACACAAGCCTGAAGAAAGAACAAATGAATGAGGTTACCTCCACCGTCTCCCAAAACAAGGAATCACATTGATTTAAGATAAAATTTTGCCAGAAGTCACTAAATTAATAAGAGTTTTTTTTAAAAGAGAAGGCGCAGTAGTCATCTTGAGTGTTTCATTGAAAGACAGAGCTATTTTATTTATTTAATTTGCTCCAGCCGTTGTCAACCAGCCACTACAAATGGGCCTCTTGTGGTCATTTAAGCGGCAGTATTTATTAAATTTCTCCTTCAGATGCTGTCGGTATTGTTCTCTATTGCTGTAGAAAGACTGGTTATTAGCCATAAATGACTGTATTTCATCTTGTGAGATAAAGATTTCCTCATCTGAAGTACATTCAGACTCATCCTGCAAATTAAAGCAGCAGTTAAGACCATGACAAAAAATGCAAAATGCTGTACTTGGTGGGGCAACTACAGTCTCAACCCAGTCACGTGATCTCTAATTGGAATGCTTACAGAATAAGCATCATGGCATCCCATCTTTGAAATTCAGCTTGGTTTGAAACACTGTATCTACAATTACCCCTTATATACCTATGAGCTTACTTGACTATCAACCATACCTTCTGCCTTTAAAGACAACTAGATAGAAAGAGATGGATGCAACTAATTTAACCAATATTTAAATAATCAGACTTATCTCGAGATGGTCCTATGTTGAAACTTTTATCTCTATACATTAAGTAAAAGATTTTTCTTTTTTCTTTTGGTTTTTTGAGACAGGGTTTCTCTGTAGCTTTGGAGCCTGTCCTGGAACTAGCTAGCTCTTGTAGACCAGGCTGGCCTCGAACTCACAGAGATCCGCCTGCTTCTGCCTCCCGAGTGCTGGGATTCAAGGCGTGCGCCACCACCGCCCGGCAAGATAACTTTGTTTTTACTTAAAAAGTATGTTATATAGAATCACCACTAAACTTTACAACATATACAAAAATAAAACAAGCAACAATAGAATCCTTAATATTCCAAATGACAGTTCCACCATGACTTTAATAATGGAAGGGATAGCAACTGTCTTTCTTTTCATGCACCAGCACACATTACACACTGGGACACTAACATCCGGTATAGTTCAACTGAAGTTTCAGGAGGTGATATCAATTTTACAACTCCCCCAAGACCAATCATACTTTCCTATATGCCACCTGAGGGAATTAACTTGGAATAAAAGCTTTAGTTCAGGTTCGTTTTTATTATTTTAAGTTGTTTTTTTTTTTGCCGGGGGGGGGTTATGGAGGACTTAAAACGGTCTTATCCCAGGATGTCTTCTCTCTGTGGCTGAGCATGAGTCAAACTCCTGACTTTTCTGCCTCTTCCTTTGGGGTGCTGAGATTATACTAATTCAATATTCTTTTCGGGTATAGACAGATGATTACTATACTGCCACTTGGGTAAAATCTGCTGACTCTTATTACTCTCCCAACTGGTCTAACTTTAAGACAAACAACAACAAGACAATGCGCTCAGAACAGTTACAAAAGCCATGAGTGGAAGAACAGAAATGAAGTCACCAAAGAACGATGGAATGAATACCTTTCATTTCTTAACCTCTCTCTGTTCCCTACCTAAAAGCTAATATCTCCCCCAATTCACATTAAGGTATCATGAACTACTTACAAGAAGTTCAACTAAGCTCTTGGCACCTTTTCCAGAGTCAGGAACAAATGACATTTCTGTAGGTTCTGTGAACTGTGGTACGTTTTTCCTATGGTCAAACCAAGGCAATGGCTGCCCACCCTTCTCAGCGCTGCAACAATTCTCAGGATGTGCATCTTTGGTCTTGTCACGGTGAAACACTGTGTGCATGGTGTTTCCTGAGGTCTCTCGATTACCTGGATCTGTAATACAGCTTCCAAGTTTTTGGATCTGAAACCAGGGCAAGAAATTTCCCAAGGAAAAAAGGGGGCAAAAACAGTAGCAGTTAATATTCAAAGAAAACCAAAAATTTCCAGGTGGCTAGTGAGTTCCAGGTTAGCCTATGCTTCCAGACAAGACAGTCAACTGCAAAACAAAAGATCTGCAGTCAAGCTTCAAGTCTTGAGAAGTAATACCAAATAACAACTGCAGCTGATTTATAAGACACTTACCCCATTCCAGATGATATGCTAACCTGTTGTATGTATACTTCATCTTCATAGAACCTAAAACACAGTCTATTATCCTCATTTTTGCAAACAGAAAAACTAAATTTATTAGTTTTTCAAGATTATATAGCTAATTAAAATGATAGATTCTAGAGAGAAGGTTCAGGAGCTTAGAGCATCTAACAGAGGATCCAGGTTCGATTCCCAGCACCCACATGGTGACACACAGTCATCCAAACTCCAATTCCCAAGGAACCCTGCACCCTCTTCTATCCTCTGCAGCCACGAGGTACTCAGACATACATGAAGGTAAAACATTCATACATGTAAAATAAATATATCTAAAGGAAATTTTTTATAAATTATGAAGTAAAGTAAAAAATATTAACCAGATCTGTGACTTATGACTCACTTGAACTTCTGGACAAAACAACACTTCCGCCCCCATATCCATACCCACAAGATGAACAAGCAATGCAACTATATAAACATTTATTTTAAAGACAGGGTTTCTCTGGCTGCCCTAGAACTCACTCTGTGGACCAGGCTGATCTCAAACTCAAGAGCTCCACCTGCCTCTGACTCCTGAGTGCTGGGATTAAAGGGCTACACCACCACCAATTCAAGGAAAATAGGTTGTTTTCAACTATAAAAATTACTAATTACAAATCATCACACTTACATGTTCATCGCATTTCAACATCTTGCTTTTCTTTTTCTTCTTTTTATTTTTTCCTTTTGTATTATTTTCTTCAGAATTTGCCCAACATTCAACACAACTATCACCATCATCTTCTTTGTCTTCACAGTGATGAACACAGGAATCTTCACCTGCAAAAATTAATAACCCTTCCTATTTATGATGTTCTGAACACAGGAATCTTCACCTGCAAAAATTAATAACCCTTCCTATTTATGATGTTCTATCAGCCATGTAGTAGATACTAATTAGGAATCTTAAACCTGAGCATACCATGTTCATCATGGTTACAAATTCCCTCGGTGCAGGCAACATCTGAACCTTCTCGAGACCCTGTTTCACTTCCTTCCATGCTAGATGAATATCCACAATCACTACCGTTACAGTGTGGAGATACGCCTGAAAATAGAGCAAGTAAGAATAAAAATTCAGAATCCAGAGAAAAAAATCAAATCTTATTGCCTACAGAAAGTAAGTAATGAAAATATGACTAATATTTACATGTTTTGTTTCTTGTAAGAAAAGAAATATTAAACATCAGACTAAATTGTATGGTACTTTTGAGGTGATAAAGCAACTTTATAATTCTAATTCCAGCAACGTGGTGGCAGTGCACACCTTTAATCCCAGCACCTGGGAGGCAGAGAAAGGCATATCTCTGAATTTGCGGTCAGCCTGGTCTAAACAGCAAGTTCCAAGGACAGTCAGGACCACTAAGAAATCCTGTCTCAAAAAACAAAATCAAATTCTAATTCCAAAAAAACTTCTTAAGAGTGCTTACACTTAAAAGAAAAATAGTGAGTTGTGGTTTTGTTTGTTTTATTGGCGGCGGGGGTGGGTGGATACGCTGGAAAGATGGCCCAATGGTTAGCAGCAATGGCTGCCCTTCCAGAGGACCTGGGTTCTATTCCCAGCATTCACACGGCAGTTCACAACTATCTGTAACTCCAGTTCCAGGGGATCTGACACCCTCACACAGACATATATATAGGCAAAACACCAACATACATAAAAATAAGAATAAATAAATCATTAAAAAAATAGTTTTGACCTCCTGGTTCTGGGATTAAAAGCGTGTGCCACTGTGCCCAACAAAAGGGGTTTTTTCCTTTTGAATTATCTTTTTTAACTTTTATTCTTTATGTACATTACATCCTGAGCAGTTTCCCCTACGTCCACTCCTCCCAGTCCCCCGCCCCAGATCTACTCCTCCTCTGTTTCCCTTCAAAAAAAAGTAAATAATAATAATACTGATGATATGTGGGCCCCTCAGGGATATTAAGAGAACACAGCATAACAAATTACAATAAAACTAGATACACACCTTCCTATCAAGGCTGGACGAGGCAACCAGTAGGCTAGTCTACAGTAGTGTTCAAGCAAAGGCAAAAAAGAGTCAGAGGCACCCTCCGCTCCCACTGTTAGGAGTCCCACAAGAACACCAAGCTACACAACCATAATGTATATGCAGAGGACCTAGCTCAGACCCACACAGGGTCCAGCAAGAGTTATTTTTAAAAAGATGTATTTACTCACCTTTCTTTATTTTAGGGGACCCCAAAAGACTGCCACTGCTGGGGCAGGTACACGATGTGTTTTCGCTGGTAACAACTTCTACACAACGACTGCCATCTTCAGTGCCGCCACAGGCTTTGCAGCTATTTTCAATGAAGTCTGTTTCCTTTGAGGATGGACATTAAGAGACAATAAAAAAATTTACTTCCATTAAGGGCTAAATTTTAATTTCTAATTAGTTAAAAAGCAGTTCTAAGATTAAAAAATGAAGAGTATCCAAATGGAAAAAAAAAAAAAACTGCAACTAGCCAGAGGCTCATTTCTCTAATCTCAGCATTTGAGATAGGAGGACTGTCCCAAGTTTTTGAGAAATGGTTTCTCTATGTAAGCCTAGTTGGTCTAGAACTCACTATATATATGAGGCTGGCCTGGAACTCACAGAGTTCCATCTGTCTCTGCCTCCTAAGTGTTGGGATTAAAGGTATACACTACCATGCCAGGCTACTGCTGCAAGTTTAAGGCCAATCTGAGCTGCATAGTGAGTTCCAGACTAGCCTAAGCAACAGAGTGACATCCTATCTCAAAAAAATACATTAACAAAAAACAAAAAACAAAAAAAAAAAAAAAGGGGGGGGGCAGGTAGTGGTGACACACACCATCTGGTAAACAGAGCCAAGTTCTGGAACAACTAGGGCTACACAGAGAAACCCTGTCCCGGAAAGAAAAATGAGAAAAAGAAAAGAAAATGTACTAAGCTACTTCACTATAAACCATCAGAAAACAAGAGTATCAAAAAGGGGGCGGGGGGACCAAAGCAAATAAATAAATAATACCTTTAAAAAAAAAGTTAACAGTATCAAGCAAATTAGCTTATCAATGCTCTGTGTCTTCTTACCCCAAAGAAGTTCCTACGATGTTATTACTATGTTCCTTTTCACTGCCAATCTAACAGCAATGGTGCCTTAGTAATTCAAGAGCAGCACAATTGAAATACATAGGAAGTCACTGTACTCTTCCCTTATTAAACATTAAGCAAAAATCTTCTGACACATACCCAAGCTACAAGAACTCTCTCAAGGAAATCTATCCTATGTGAGCTGCAAGCTGAATTAATAACAATAATTTCACTTCAAAGAATGATTGAGACAAACTATGCTTATTCAAATTTGTGTATTTAGTAGGTTAATTCCTCAAAAATGAATAAAGTCAATTTGTCACTTAAAAAAGACAGGATTTCTCATCCATAATTATGGATGTTCACATGGTATTTTTAAAATCTTATTTAATTAATATAAAGTAGGCTTATAATTTGAATTATCTATATTTCTCCAATTTAATATTTATTACAGTAAACACTGATTAAGTACAACCCACAATAAGTTTGTGTACTTTAAGAGATAGGAGATTCTAAAGTTGAGAACTGGTCTAGGTCATTCACAAAGCTAATATTCCATATTTTGACTTTGCTATAGAGAGATAACTATCCAACACACTGCCTTTATAAAACAAATGCATGCATTAAATATTGTGGCTCACACATTATTATGGGGGAAAAGTCAATACACAAGTTACAGGAACTCGTATCTAGAAAAGCAGAGTAAAATACCCAAATCTACCCAAAGCAGCACACACACCTTCTCTTGGCTTACTGCCTTTTCATCTGTTGCATGTAAGGAAGTAGGAATATCACACACACACTTATTTTTCCGTCTGTTCTTCCGTTTCTGGCGTTTCTTTTCTTGCTTGAGTTCTCTAACTCGTTCTTCCTCTGAAAATTCCTCACAAAGTTGTTCCAAGCGGCTAATACCCTGTACTTTTTCCACAGTCATCTATTGTAAAATCAAAGGTGAATGTGAACATCAGTCATAATTTCCTTCATCTTTCTAAGAGAATTCTCACTTTTAAATATCACACAAACACAACTAGTATTTCATGCAGTAAATTCAGACAGTCTCCATACAAATCTTCAAGTTCTGCTTGTTTTCTGAGGCAGTCTCACTCTCTGTCTCAAGCTGGTCTTGAACATAGGGCACTTCTGCAACAGTCTTCAAGTGCAGGAACTACACATGAGCCACCATGGGCAGCAAAAACAAATTTCAATTTTAATTTTTTTTTTACAGTGCTGAAGATCAAACTGAGACGTCCATGAGTTTTAATATTTTAAATGATGTCTTAAAAATTGACCCAGGAAGTTAATGTACAGTTGTACATTATAAGAAAAAAACCACACTGCTATTCAAGTCAGCAATATTTTAGTTTTACTTATCCATATTATATACACATACCCCATCCCCTTATTACGGAGGATTGAACCCAGAAACACTAAGATATATCCCTAGCCTTTTTTTTTTTTAATTGTGGGCTTTCATTAGAAAATGGATCCCCTGGAACTCGAGTTACAGGTGGCTATGAGTCACCACATGAGTATTAAAACTGAACCTGGATCCTCTGAAATAATAAGCTCTTTTAACTGCATAACCATCTCTCTAGCCCCATTCATTCATCTACTTTTTAAACTATATGTATATGGGTGTTTTGACTGCATGTATGTCTGTGTACCACCTGGTACCATGATCTCCAGAAGAGTATCAGATTCCCTGGGACACTAGAGTTACAGAAAGTAACTCCATGTGGATACTAGGAATTAAACCAGGTCCTTTTGAAGAGCAGCAAGTGCTCTTAACTACTGATCCATCTCTCCAATACCCTATTTATTATATATTTATTTACTATTATCATCATTATTTGGAAAAAGTCTATGTAATCCTTGAAATCAAGGAACTTGCTATGTAGATCAGGCAATTCTTGAACTCACAATGCTGAGACTGAAGGTGTGCACCACCAAACCCAGCTTTTCCATTTATTCTATATTAAAAGACTATATAACCAAACTAGATTATCTGATCTCGATGATACAAACATTAAAAACATCTGTTTACCAAAAGTCACTATAAATTTTCTCAGACTCTTCAGAATACTTATGATTTTTATGGATAAGCTTCTGTAAATGGTTTCATCCTATTTTCAAAAGGACAAGCAACTCAAAGGGTTACAACCACCGATTTATATATCTAATATACAAAACAGTCATTAACCAAATACACATGTTCTATGAATATAACTGAAAGATGACCAAATCAAAGGCAGTATATGTAATAGCAGCATTACAAATACAAGCTTCCAATGCTCTTTTTGTGTGTGTGGGAACTGAACTCGGGTCCTCCTGAGCACTAGGCAAGCATTCTAGTACTGAGTCACAGCACGAGCTCCTAAACAGGGGTTCTCAACCTGGGGGTCGAATGACCCTTCCAAAGGGATCACTTAAGACCATCAGAAAACATAGATATTTATATCATAACAGTAGCAAAATTACAGTTTTAAAGTAGCAACTAAAATAATTTTATGGTCGGAGTTACCACAACATGAGAAACTGTATTAAAACGTCACAGCATGAGGAAGGTTGAGAACCGCTGCTCTAAAAGTAGTTTTTACTATCATGTCATGTATATTATATTTGCTTGTTTGTCATCAGACAAACTAAGACTTCTGAAAATTTTCTAATTCTGTTCCTTGGCTGCCTTTCCATTAGCTCTACTTCAGAGCAGCAGCATTTTTCTTTGTTTTTTTCCCCATAAGCAGAGTCTCACTATGTAACTGAGACCAGCCTTGAATTCATAATTCTCAATTTGTAGGAAACGATTCTCTCCTTCTACCATATGAGCCCCAGATATCAAACTTAGGTTGCTGTCAGTCTTGGCAGCAATTGTCTTTAGCTGCTGAGCCAGCTCCCCTGCTCCTTAGCAACACCTTTTTAACTTCGGTTTTCCAATGAAAACCAACACTACAAAAAAAAAAAAAAAAAACAGGACTAAAAAGGAAAGAAAACCCCACTAACGTCTAAATTCCCCTTCCCTCAGACAAAGTCGAATATCAGTGAACATCAGCTTTCTGAGGCACTGTGGCTCCAGTCCAATCTTTTAATCAGGGATGGCAGCTCATGCCTAGAATTCTAGCATTCAACAACCAGACAGGAACATCATTGCAGGTCTGAGGCCAGAGCAAGACCACACAGAAAGACCCGCTTTAAAAAAAAAAAAAAAAAACAGGTGGTGACGCACACCTTTAATCCCAGCACTCAGGAGGCAGAGACAGGTGGATCTCTATGAGTTTGAGGCCAGCCTGGTCTACAGAGCTAATTCCAGGACAGCTAGAGTTACAGAGAAACCCTGTCTTGAAAAACCAAGAAAACAAGAAAAAGAAAAAAGATTAGGTCATGACCAATAAATCCCAGTCAGAATCCACTGCTCTTACCTCAAAGCTCTTACGTAAAGCATCAACACCAAGATAGAAGAGCATCTGCCATGTTTGTTCTTCAGCCCGGAGTTTTTGCCAGATCCGATGCAGTCGTTCATAAAGATGAATTCCCAAGCAGGTCAGAACTTCTTCTTGAGCTATATCTATTGTCTTAGCATGCCTTTCTCTTCGCCTATTCAGGACAATTCAATTATTAATTCCTAATTTCTTAACTGAAACAGCAAAACTTGAAAATCCAGACTTTAAACACGGCCAGCCAGCCTATCTGTCTGTTTCTCTCTCTCTCTCTCTCTCTCTCTCACACACACACACACACACACATACACACACACACAATTTTAACCAATGAGAAATGTACATTCAAGAACAATTGAATTCTAATATTGGTAAAAGTAAGGTAATTCAGGAAATGGCTCTAAGGAAATGGGTTTTAGAGCCTAAAGAAGACATGGAAGTATGTATCTCATAGTAGACATGGTAGACTCCTTTCAACTTCCAGTTATAGTAAAATTTAACCATTTTTTGGTAAGTTGGTTTGACAATGAATGGGGGGGAGGCAATTCCAAAGTGATTCAATGAAGACAAGGCCTTCTAGTGCCAGTCTAGCAGAAGTATTCACAGTACTATAGTGAGCTTCTGAATTTAACAACTTCTAGCTGAAAACCAGTACTCAAAAGAGAGTTGACATAAAACCCAAAGGGAAAATGGGTTTGATGTATAACTATGAATAACTTAATTCCAATTTCATTCTCATTACAAAGCCAGAGATTAATTTAGGCTATTCTATCATTTAATAATGAAATAATAATATACATAGTACATGAATTACATTCAAAAAAGCACTTCTTAACTCCCTGTTGCAAAAACCTAATTTCTATGCAAAAACCATCATTGAGAATAAAATGTAAACATGATAAAGCAGGATGGATGAAGAAACATTCTTTTCAATCATTTTCAAGCAAAAATGATAATCTATAGTAAAAGCCTACCTCTTCTCCAGAAATGAAGAGCAGAGGATTAAACCAAACACCAGAATACTTTTCCCATAGTTTCATTCAATTAAGAAATCAATCTTTATAGGACACCTTAATCTGTACATATATCTTATGTAGTGAGGCAGAGGTGATAGAAACAAACTTTGAGTAATAAAATGAAGCAAAGCGCTAGATAGCCCATTCTAGCAAACTACATACTCATACCCTCCTGCGAACTCTGGCTCAGCACGACCCAAGAGATGTGCAATGAAGTCTGTTTCACAGCAAACATGTATGTGTCGCTCATGTGGACAGCACCGCAAGCCTTCATAAAGTGCAGCACAGTAGCCCTTCTCTTTGCTGCAGTCAAGTTCACCAATGAGGATATTGTATGCTCGGAGAACTTTATTTTTGCAGTCAGTGCAAAACCTGTTAAAAAAACAAAAACAAACTTTGAAATTAAGAATAGGATAAGACTCCAGAAGCAGGTGGATCTTTTGTGAATTCAAAACCAGCCATAGCTATAAAGTTTCAAAAATAATAAAAATAAAAACATACATGTTAAATGCAAATTTAAGGATTACATGGAATGCAGCATTGTCAACTGGAAACGATTTTAAATTGGAGAAGGACATGGGCTATGAGTAAGGCAGATATATCCATGCTTCATAAAATACATGTGATCCTCCTGCCTTCAGAGTGCTCAACTAACAAGTATACAATCACCATGATCCACAAAATCTGGTTTCTCTAGTTTTGAATCGCAACACAAGAACCAGGATAGGCTCTCAGCTGAGTCTCACTGTGATGAAACAAGAAAATTCTGACTCTGACTTAAATTCATTTCTCAAATAAATTCTGTAATCATCTGCACTCATGTGTACACATCCATGGCTTCAGTTTATGAAGATGATTCATGACCAAGATTTCTGTTCAAGACTCTATTCTTCTTGCCTGAAGGATACACCCATCCATAATGTAAAACCATGTGAGACACTCTGAGACTCCTAGTAGACAACTCCTTAAACTCAGTGTTCCAAGGCAACACCATTTTCTTAGTTCCAACTTCCCGCTACTAAATATGGAACCAGCTAGTATAGCTGACTTTCATCATCATTTCATTTCAGTGTACTCTCCCCTAGTTTAAGTTGTCTGAATTATTATTAGTATTATTATTTCAAGTACAGCATAGAAGAGAGAAGAAACATTTTAACAACAAAAAAGATGGCTCTAGAATTAAGTGCTTCCTGATCTAAGGACCTGAATTCAGAACCAGCATGCACGTTGGGTAATTTACAAATGCCTATAACTCCAGCTCTAGGAGATCCAATGTTTTCTTCTGGCCTCTGTAGGCACCTGAACTCCTGTGCACATAATCGCAGACATACACAGAACTAAAACAAAATATATCTTAAAAAGAGAACAAGGGGGAACTAGAAAATGAATCAGTGAGTAAAAAGCTTGCTATGTGAGCATGAGGACCCACATAAAAAGATGAGTTTGACAGCATGCACTTGTAGCCCTAGAGCTGGAGGGCAAGAGAGGGAGATCTGAGGCTTACTTCCTAGTCATTCTAGCAAAATGCCAAGCTCCAGGTTTAGGTTCAGAAGAGAGACTTGGTATCAACCTCTCGTCTATACAGGTGTCCTCATGAACAAGTGCATCTGTACACACATGCACATACACTAGGGGTAGAGGAGGCTCATTACACTCCTTAGGCCATTCCTGAAATCTTGGGCTTGTAAAAATCTTCCTGCCTCTGCCTCCCCAGAAAGTGGAAGTAGCAGTGGCTACAGGCACACACCAAACTGCCTATCACCTATTATTTCTGCCTTACGCTTCTTACTATTTTATTTATCCTTGCAACTATCATGTCTTTCTGTCCCCATAAAAGATAATTATCTTTCTTTAAGGAAATACATGTTAAGTTAGAGGACTTTTAAGCCTACGAGGTTAGCAGGCAGTAAGACTGACAAGACTCACATTAAATCACTCTATTTCATTAATGCTTTGAAAATGATCATGGGGAAATTTAAAAATTAACTTAAAATAGATTGAAGACACAGATATTAAAACCTAAAGACATAAGTCTCTTAGAATACAGGTGAAAAATATCACAGCATTAGACAACAATTTCTTGGATATGGTATCAAAGCACAACAAAAGCAAAATATACTTCATTAAAATTTAAAAACTTCTAAGCTGGGCTGGAGAGATGGCTCAGCCATAAATAGCACTGGCTGCTCAACCAGAGGATCTGGGTTGAATTCCCAGCACCCAATCCACATGGGGGCTCACAACTGTCCGTAACTCCAGTTCTAGGGGATTCAACACTCTCACACAGACATACACGCAAGCAAAACACCAATACACATAAATAAAAATAAATCATAAAAAAAAAGCTTCAAGTAGCAAAGGAAAGCTAGAGAAATGGCTCAGCAATTAAGAGTACTTGCTGCTCCCAGGACTGGGGCTCAGTTCCCAGCACTCATACAGTAGCTAACAACTGTCTGGCTCTAATTCCAAGGGATCTGAGGCCTCTTCTAATGCCCATGAGGCTCCTGCATACACATAAATAAATAAATAAATACTAAGAAAAAATGAGGAAGCTAGGAAGTGGTAGCACACACTTTTAAACCCAGCACTGCGGAGGCAGAAGCAAAGAAATATCTGAATTTGAGGCCAGCCTGGCCTACAGAATGAGTTCCAAGACAGCCAGAGCTACACGAGAAACCCTGTCTCTAAAAACCAAAGAAACAAAATGAGTAAACAGTGGACAAGTGACCACAGAATCAAGGAAAACATCTGTATAGGGATTAATATCCAGAATATAAAAAATTCCTTTAAGTTAAATATAGTGATTTACACCTGTAATCCCAACACAGAGGAAGCCAAGCCTAACGTACAGATGCTGGATCAATAATACACACATGCACACACACAAACACACTTATATATAAGAGATATATAAAATAGACAGCTACATATATAGACAGGTATGTTTCTTAAACCAGACATAGTCGTGCATGCCTATAACCCTAGCACTAAGGAGTCAGAAACAAAAGGATTATTCCAAATTCAAGGCCAGCCTGGTCTACAACTCAAGTTCTAGGCCAAACAGGCTACACTATGTTTTTTAAAAAAAATCTCGAAAGAATCCCATCTCTTAGCTAGACATAGTGGCGCACACCTTTAGGCCCAGTGCTTGGGAGGCAGAGGCAGGCAGATCTCTGAGTTCCAGAACAGTCAAAGGTACACAGTGAGATCCGATCTCAAAAACAAAACAAACAAAGCCAATCACCTACATACTCCCCAACATTTGAAACAGGATATCACTATGTAGCCCTGGCTAGTATGGGACTCACTATTTAGAGAGCAAACATGCAGAACAGAGATCTACCTGATTCTATAACCCAATTGCTGGGATTACAGACATGAACTACCATGCCAGGTCCAAAAAGAAACCCAGTTTAAAAAATGAGCAGGTCGGGCTGGAGAGATGGCTCAATGGTTAAGAGCACAGGCTGTTCTTCCAGAGGTCCTGAGTTCAATTCCCAGCAACCACATGGTGGCTCCTAACCATCTGTAATGAGATCTGGCGCCCTCTTCTGGTGCGCGGGCATACATGGAGGCAGAATGTTGTATACACAATAAATAAATAAATAAATCTTTAAAAAAAAATGAGCAGGTCTGTGGAAGCTCACATGGCCCCTGGGTTACATATTCTCAGAGATGATACACACATGGCCAGTAAGCATGTGAGAAAATCCTTAGCATCACCAATGCAAAGTCAAAACCATAATTAGTGCCCTCACTCCTACTAAGATAGTTATTATCAATAAACCACAAGTAAAACAAACACCCAGAAGAAAAACCAGTGGAAGTAGGAACGTAAAGAAATTACTGCTGCATGCTATGGGTAAGAACATTAAAAAAAACACGCTGCGATCAATGGCACACACCTTTAATCCTAAACACTCAAGAGGCAGAAGCAAGTGGTTAACTGCAAGTTCAAGGACAGCCTAGTCTACAGAGTTTTTCAGGCCAGTCAGGATATATAGTGAGAGCCTATTTAAAGAAAAAAAAAAGTTTTAAAAAAATTTAAAAAGACAGAACACTACAGAAGCCTGGGTGGAGGTTCCTCAAAATAAAAACTGCAGAGGCTGGTGAGATGGCTTCTTGGTGATTCTTGGTAAATGTGCTGATTGCTGCCAAGCCTGGAGACCTGAGTTTAACTTTTATGACCCACATAGTAGAAGGGAACTAACTTCTAGAAGTTATCCTCTGACCTCTGCCTACATATAGAATGTTTATATCACACCAGTACAAATAAAAATTTTAAAAAAACTACCCTATGATTAAGAAGTCACACTTCGCTGGGCGGTGGTGGTGCATGCCTTTAATCCCAGCACTCGGGAGGCAGAGGCAGGCGGATCTCTGTGAGTTCGAGACCAGCCTGGACTACAGAGCTAGTTCCAGGACAGGCTCCAAAGCCACAGAGAAACCCTATCTCGAAAAACAAAAAACAAAAACAAAAAAACAAAAAAACTTCTAGGAATAAATTATGTATATTTGGCAGACCCACATTCACAATAGCAATATTCACAACAGCCAAGATTGTAAATTATCTAGATGTTCATGAATGGATGAATAAAGGAAATGTGTTCTACATTTGGACATTATTCAGACTTTCAAAAGGAGGGCATCTGGGTATACGGTGGTATGTGACCCCATTACTTGAGAAACTGAAACAGGAGGAACACTTGTGCCTAGGAATTTGATGCCAGCCTGAGCAATACAGCAAGACTTTATTCCAAGGAAGGACAGAAGGACGGAAGGATGCAATGAAGGAAGGAGAGGGTTTGCAAAATGGCTGGGCGAGTGTCACAGCGTATGTGTAGAGGTCAGAATAAAACTTCCTGGAGTCAAATCTCTCTCCTTCCTCTGTGAAGGTTCTGGGTTATCAGGCTTGATGACAAGCAGACGGAAACAGAAGAGCGAGAGACAGGAAAGAAGGAGGGGGTAGTATATAATAAGGCCATTTAGAAATCAACTGAAACAGATTACACCTCAAAAACTGAGAGGAAGAGGTAAGAGCTGAGCAGTGATAAGGATCTGCAAACACTCTGACACGTATTAAGCTGTCAAATAGCATTCGAAGTGAACTTTACTATGTCGTCAGTCCTCACAATTTAACCTAATCCCATAGTAAACCCTGTATACATCCTGTAATTATTTTTGTCTTAAAAACTGAGGTATAGGGAGCCTGGAAAGATGGCTTGGGAGTTAAGAAAATTTTTTGCTCTTGCAGAGGACCCAGGTTTGGTCCTCAGCACCCACATCAGGTGACTAATGGCTGTTTGTAACTCCAATTCCAGGGAATTCAACACCCCCTTCTGGCTTTGATAAGCACCTACATACATGTGGTGTGCAAGCATACATTCAAATTCATACAAATATATATAAAATAAAAAACCTGAGATGACTCCATTGTAAAGAGCTTGCCCTGAAGTCCTAGCACCTTGAGTTCAAACTCCCAAACCCATGTAAAGGTGTAAAGAAAAAAGGGAGTCCAAGCTGTCTTCTGACCACCACACAGGAGCTGTGGAATTGCACATCCATGCACAAGTATTAGTATACACACAAAAACAAAAAAAGTTACAAAGTTTTAATGGATAGAACAAATTCTATGCAAACTCTATCTTTTTTACAGATAAAATTTTTCTAATCAAATTTTCTTAAGATATTTATAAACTAGACTCGGTATCTCCTTATTAAAATAAAACCACAGATTCAACGCAATGCCCATCAAAATCCCAGAAAAATTCTTCAAAGACCTCAAAAGAACGTTACTCATCTTCATATGGAAAAGCAAAAAACCCAGGATAGCCAAAATAATCCTGTACAATAAAAGAACTTCTGGAGGCATCACAATCCCTGACTTCAAACTCTACTACAGAGCTACAGTACTGAAAACAGCCTGGTATTAGCATAAGAATGGAGAGGAGGACCAATGGAACCGAATAGAAGACCTAGATATCAACCCACACATCTTCGAACACCTGATTTTTAACAAAGAAGCAAAAAATATCAAATGGAAAAAAGAAAGCATATTTAACAAGTGGTGCTGGCATAACTGGATATCAACATTAAAAGAATGAAAATAGACCCATATCTATCACCATGTACAAAACTTAAGTCCAAATGGATCAAAGACCTCAACATAAAGCCAGCCACATTGAACCTTATAGAAGAGAAAGTGGGAAGTACACTTGAACACATTGGCACAGGGAACCACTTCCTAAATAGAACCCCAGCAGCACAGACACTGAGAGAAACAATTAATAAATGGGACCTCCTGAAACTGGAAAGCTTCTGTAAAGCAAAGGACATGGTCAACAAGACAAAACGACAGCCTACAGAATGGGAAAAGATCTTCACTAACCCCACATCAGACAGAGGTCTGATCTCCAAAATATAAAAAGAACTCAAGAAATTGGTCACCAAAAGAACACCTACCAATAGAAAAATGGAGCACAGACCTAAACAGAGAACTTTCAACAGAGGAATCTAAAATGGCTGAAAGACACTTAAGGAAATGTTCAACATCCTTAGTCATCAGAGAAATGCAAATCAAAACAACTCTGAGATTCCATCTTACACCTCTAAGAATGGTCAAGATCAAAAACACTAATGACAACTTATGCTGGAGAGGTTGTGGGGAAAAGGGAACACTTCTGCATTGCTGGTGGGAATGCAAGCTGGTACAACCCCTTTGGATGTCAGTGTGGCGATTTCTCAGAAAATTAGGAAACAACCTTCCTCAAGACCCAGTAATACCACTTTTGGGTATATATCCAAAAGATGCTCAATCGTGCCACAAGGACATGTGCTCAACTATGTTCATAGCA